>JARFIW010000102.1:0-83747 GCA_036346225.1 Platerodrilus igneus
TATAAGCAACCAACTTTGGATAAAAAGAAGTTAAATTTAGTGCAATGAAGGAAATTAACTTTACACGAATGTTATCTATATATGTTAGCTCTTGTATGTAAACAACTTAGTATTTTGTACTAACTTGTTGCTATTCTAGGTATCTTTCGTACTTGTGTCAATATGCAGTTTAAAGGTACTTTGCTGGGATTTCTTTAATTTGATTTGTAAATTATTAATTACTTGAGTGAAATGTGTTTAATAATAGTAATAGAGGCTTGAGGTTTCAATAATTGCATTTTATTTTTAAAAGTAAACACGTTATGTACCCATATACATTCTCAACAAATACCTAAATTAATTAAGAAACTAATTTCATATTGTCGAGAATTTTGTTTGCACTGTCAGTCTACTAAAATATGTAAAAAAACATGGTAGAAAATTAAGATTATTTTGGTACTCCGACTAAAAATAAAACTAACATACTGCACTGTTAATATACGAACACTCAATCCGACAGATTTGACAAAATTACAATAACTTACCAGCGCTTGTAACACTGATAAAACAAAGTGAAAACTGAGGACTAGATTAGATTAGTCGCGTACTTGTAGGTTTCTCATCAAAATCGCTGGGATTATAATAATTTCCAGTAATTTGTACATGTATTTCTGCGAGTGATTTCCCCATCGGATTTTATTTCCAAACAAGAGAAAGCAGAACAAAATCTAACCTTATAAGCTTTAGTGTTAATTAAACCTACTTTCTACTGAGATAATACACTGTCTTATCTTAACATAAAATCAGGTGATGTATGATCAGATCTCGTATGAACATTAACATTAAGGCTTGAGTTATTAACCAAACCATCCCTAATGATAATTTCTTCTGTTAGGGTAGGCTTTTTAAGATCATTATTCCTTGTTGTTTTCTTCTTTGTTGAAAAAAGCCGCACCTGATGGTCAACTTTTTTATTAATATTAATCTCCTCTGTAGTTTTTACATCAATAGATTTTGCTTTATTTAATGTGTCAATAATTTTATCAAATTGCCTCATTATAGAAAGATGTACGTCGTCAGTTAAAGAAGCATTCTCACATAGGCCTATTATTAGCTCGGCTATTTTTTTTAATAATATTTTTTGAAAATTTTGCTTCATGTAAAATATTACTGCTGAAAAGTTCATTAACGTTACTAATATGCAAAGGTGTCAAGATTCGATTTGTAAAACTGGATCGCACAAGCATGTACGTGTTTGCAAATGTTAAGCTTTATCATGTTGTCAATACAGGTGCATTGAAATGTATGAACACATATGCTGCACTTTGTACAACTTAGGCATGAACCTTCACAGGCCTCATCTACTCTAGTAACTTGATACTGTTGAAAAGCACAAGCGGACGACGTAACTAAAAAATTCCTTATCATTTTCAAGACGTCTAATAAAATCTGATGTAATTGTTAGACTTGCTTTATGACTTTGTTTAATTCTATTAATTTTGTCATTGGAAGTTTGCAAGTTTAATTATACGTTTAAACAAGCTATCTCGGGCAATTTTCATTACTGCATTAATGCTTTTGTCCAAACGTTATACTTTCCGACCTTCCAAATACACATACTTCAAAACTTTGTGCATCAATTCAAGATACATGTTAGTGTTTATTCCTAAACCCAATCGATAGTAATATGCCCAAGATGTTGGACGATTTGCATAATTATTATGAAAATATTCAGCAAATGATTGTGTATCAACATCGTCATAAAGATCTTCTACTACCAGATTTAAAATGTCATTAAATTCATCAATAGATACACACTGTAATAAAACACGAAGGGATTTATATATACTACTACTTTCTTTTCAATCCCTCCATTGATTTTTGACAAATTCTTGTGCTAATTACGATCCACATGCCAGGTTCATAGCAACTGGTGAGGTACCTTGGCCATAACATAAGACCATGCATTATAAAATGCTGGAGCATCATCAGACATAAAAACAGTAGTTGATATAATACCCACTCTTGATTTAATTTTTCCAAAAAACAACTTCAAAATCATTTCGTCAGCACAATTTGAAAAACAAAATGCCACTGGGCACCCTGAACCAAATTCATCCACTGTCATTAGTGTGTAGAGCTGAAAATCGTAACTATTTGTACCATGTGTACCATCAACGCACACCTTGTCGTTCCCAAATTTAAGCAACTGTTCACGTTGAAAAGAAGTGATTATGACTAATGCAAAATCTTGAACATCTAAAATTATTTTTGAGTCATTTGGGTTTCCTTTTACACCTTGTCTTTTATAATATAACACTGGGCAGCCGCTTCCTAAGTTAATCATCTCCTCTACCCAGAGCGGTACGCTAATTGCATCATTTAGGTGATGTTTCACACCATATTCAATATTGAAGTCCCTAACAATATTGTGCATATCGTTTGTTTCTAACAACAAAATTCTCTGTAATTTATCTTGTTTTAAAGCAGAAATGTAATACCTTCCTTTAATTTTCCTGAAACACATCAATTGTAAAATTTCAAACTAGAACTTTATGTTCGAAAATACCTGCAATTTCTGCTTTACTCTCTTTACTTAAAAAAACTCGACCAATATCGTTGGTATGTCCAACATGAGTTGTCCAGAAGTCTACTGCAACAGACCCATCGTTCTTTATCATCGCTTCCATTCTTGAGGGACAAACACTTCCAATTTTATTAGTGCCTGTGCTTTTTAAGCTTCTAAAACCCTTGCCTTTTGGAATGTAGTTGTACGATCGATGGCAATTATAGTACTCCTTTTTGGTGCCATCAGACGATAATTTAGCTGAAGTGTGAAGTATATACATTGCCAAAGATTTTTCATGTTCTTGGTTTTTCAGTTTTGAACTCTGTTGAACAGAATAAAATTAGTATATAATTAACACTTTGCATAATAATCTTCAAACCTAATTGTGAATTAAAATGTAGTTGATCAAGTTTAGTTTCAATTTGATGTTCATTTGCCAAATGTTGAAATTTTTTATATCCCTTTAGATGTGTTGTACAATTTTCATAAAAGCACTTGATTCTTGACGAGTTGAGAATTATTGGAATACTTTTATGAACAGTTCTGCAATGACGACGTGAAGTTGCTTTACTGGTCAAGGATTTGCCACATGTATCACACAAAATTTACTAGTTAAAGTAACTGGTTTCCTATATTCAAAATTATAAATCTTTCGTAAATGGGCATACAAATTCTTCTTTTGTGTAAACTCAAAACCACAATCTTCGCAAGTATTCATTTTTACTCCTCGTTTACAAATAACACGATAAACAAAATTAATAGGTAATTTCCACGGATCTCATTCACTATATCTAAACAAAAAAATTACGTAACCTCATTCTGTTTACAACTGTCATTACAGCCGCGTTATTTCTACCGCGAGACGCTCGTCAATTTTATGGTAATTCTATAAATATGTATGCTCCTCTCATATTCATTTCTACTACATTATGGCTACCGGCTATTAAATTGTTCAGATTTTTAGTCAAAATCGTCTAAATTCACATGCCAATTCTCCAGTAGATTTTATGCAAAGCTGCCTGAAGTTTTGGTGTGATGCAACCTATCAGATTTTATTATCTTAGATTAGCATAATACGCATAATCTCTGTGTGTATATGAAAAATATATTATATTTTTTATATGCATCCAAAGTTTATGAAGACATAAGAACCAAAGGCGGATTAACACTGAATACGCCTTAAGCGTGTTGGTTCCGCCTCTCCCCATCCCTAACACCTCCTACTTAATAATGCCACCTCTTTTCAACTAATAGCCCTGGCAAAACGTATCTTAATGTTTAAATAAATATTAACCAAGCTCTATTTTAATAAAAACAAAACATGATTAAAAATAACTAATTAAAAGTGTACTCTTTACAAGCAATAAATAACACTGAGGCCCTGGGCAAGAATTTAGTAGAGCCTTTCCCTCTAAATCCTCTAATAAACCAGTAAATTTTTTGACATTCCATTGTCGTTTAAATATAAAATAAAAATCAAGTTTTTGGCTTACTTCAGAGGTAAAAAACAAAATGTTTAAAGCATGCAGAATTGTTAATTGTATACTAGTTATTAGAAAATTTATTCAAATATGTATATTTCTTTCTTATCTACAAAATTTGAAACTTAAAATTAAAAATTCCTTGTTCTGGTTTTCTTATTTGCAAATTCATTAATAACATTTTCTAATTCCTGGGTTAATTTGTTTTCTAGGACAATCGTGCCTAAAGACGTAAGTAGAACCTGTCGCATTGTTGATCTGTACAGATTCTTTAAACGAGACATAACACTAAAGGACCTAAAAACAGGTGCGTGAAGTTAGCGGAATAATGTCAGCAGGAACAATTTTAATTGGTGTAATTGTTAGTGCTTCGTTAGTGCTTTTTAGTGCCCAAATATAAAATCAGCGGACTATTCAAACAATAGTTATAAGCAGTAAAAGTTATTCCGCCAACTTCACGCCTGGCGGAAAAGTGTCGGCAGGAATAATTGTTGCAGGTGTAATTGTCAGTGCTTTGTTAGTGCTTTTTAGTGCCTAAATATGTATGTCAGTAGACTACTCAAAAAATACTTATATGCAGTTAAAGTTATTTCGTCAACAACATGCCTAACCGAAACGTGTTGGCAGAAATAATTTTAGCGGACGTAATGATTAGTGCTTTATTAGTGCTTTTTAATGCCCAAATATGAATGTCAGCGGACTACTCAAAAAATACGTATATGCAGTTAAAGATAATTAACCAACCAACTTCACACCTGGCGGAAAAGAATCGGCAGGAATAATTTTAGCCGGCGTAATGGTTAGTGCTTCGTTAGTACTTTTTAGTGCTCAGATATAAATGCCAACGGACTACTAAAAAATACTTTACATTAAGGATGTAATAAGCACATGTCATCTCTCAGAATATAAGCATTCAAGTAGATAATCCCTCAGACTTGATTGTTATAGACTACTTAAGCAATTTAGTGCCCAGTAGGATGCGAAATAAACATGTCTTGGTGGCTTAGTGGTAGCGGATTTCTTCTGGAAATACTCATGATTGTTTCCCACCAGGGACTGCAATACGATGGGAACTATAAGTAAGTTGGAACAGTTCATCTTGGAAGAAGAATGTTATAGTCCCGGCAACCGTTATGAGCCACTACGACAGTTGGCAACACATACTAACCACGTACACAATATTGCACAACAAGATATTACGTCATAATTTGCCAAATTGTGTCACATGCCAAATATGTTTATAGTGATACAAGATGCACCTTAAAAAGATAAAATGTACGCTCTTAAAAATGTGAACTCTTCACGATTTTGCGGTCATCCTTGCGCAAGGGCCATACTCATCGTGGGTTGGGTTATGCCTTGTAGAAACCAGATTGCCTTATCTTCCCTCTTCTTCGTTTGTAGCGGTACGATAAGGATACAGATAGGTCACGATAAGAGGCAAAGCTAAGGGGGGGAAACTTACATCCTAAAAGAGAAAAGACAAAGGAACGCCACAGGTAAACGTCACTGTTCGACGTCTCGTTGGCTAATAATGATTTCCGGTCGTGTTGCAAACAGCGCACTTACTTTGTCACTCCACGTCTGCGCATTCTCTTGCGCCAACGCAACTGTCCGAAGTGACGGAAATGAACAAGTTTATTTTTTAAAATATTGGCGCAAATTCAGTTCACATATTTAAAACTGTAAAATGCCAATTTTGGCATGTAACAATCGCGACAAAGCCATAAAAGGAAAAAATCTTAAAAAAAGAAAATGACAGTTAGCATGGTAAAAGCTTAAAATCTAAAGCCTAACTAACCTACTTAAACCCTAACTTAAATTCTAGAAAATGTTTATTTTAGGCGCCGCCTGGTTTTTTCAACCGATAATACGTCTTACGATTTACCAAGAAACGGAATGTGTAGCCCCATTGTTTATGAACTACATTTATAAATGCACACACGAGTCTTTAATGTGGCGGAAATGAAAAGGCAATAGAGATATAAGAAAGGTAAAAAGAGGGAGGTAGGCATATTGGAATGCATAAGTGGCACTTCCCGGTAGAAAAGAATAGAGGAATGGCTCGCATTGAGCAAAAGAAACAGAAAATGTGGATAGAAAAGCACTACTCAACCAGCCAATGTGGTCAGTAGCCCGGAGTGAGGAAAAAATCACTCTTATGTAGTAGACGGGTGTTCCGGGACAATAACAGGTCTACCAAATGAAAGATAAGGCAGAAACGGAGACAGCAGAATAAGAAAAAAGTAGAGCTTTTGGACAAACGTCCGAGAGAAGGTAGAGAGTTGTCCCTGTTAAGTGCAGATCGGTCTGAAGGACCACCTGTTATGTTAATCAGATAAGTTAAGATACATCATAAGTTAAAAAATTACTAGACCTTTAATGAGAACTAGTACAATCATTTTCCTAACGAGTGCATCCACTGCGATAAGAAAATCAGACAAAAGTTGAAACAACAACTTAAAGTATCACTACAGATACCTTCACACAAAAAACCAACTGTTTCAAGGTAACTATAAGCAGTTAAATACAGACACACTGTCCCAATATGCTAAAAACGACCAAGAATTCGATAAGGTGTCAATAAAAAGCGATAGCACCTCACCACGAAGTTCAATAAAAAACGACAAAAAATGTTTATATGTTTTGATAACTTAATAGAAAAAGAAAACAAGTAATGATAAAAGATAAGGTGGGCGACTGTAATGATTCAGAAGAAAAACGCATGGAATAGAAAGTCATAGTTTTTTGCAACTGCGAATATGGACAATTTCTTACAATAACATAAGGCCGCGTCTTCTATGTGAGCCCAAAGAAAAAAGCATCCACTCAAAACATCAGCTAAAACCAATCATAAAAATTCAATGAGTTATTGCAACCAAAATTACGACAATCACCACAAAACCAAACAATGTAAGATAAATGCTGAAAACAAAATAATCTGTTGTAGAAAAGGTGCGAGGATTGATTAAATGAAGCGACAGAGTTATACTGGGGAATCTAGATAATAAACAGATATGTGGCTAACAATAAATTCAAGGGAAAGTCAACAGGCAGCAAAAAGATAGCTAGTTTAAGGTAAATAAGCCAAACGTGTAGAAGGTAAGTGCTGTATAAAAAAAGAAATGACTAAATAAAATTAACTAACTCATAGTAGGGACAGAAATATTAGGTAAATCGTTAAAGAAATGGAACGTGAAAAATTTTGGATGTACGTTAAGCTTAAGCGATTTTAAAGATATTTTCATTCCACCTTGTGTGGTCTGAATCAATATATGAAGAGATAGCAGTGATTAAGACTCGATTTACTGATAAAATTGTTGAAGAACAAAAAGATATATCTTACAACGCATATAATTGCTAGCGTGACAAACCCTCCTTGGAGGTTCACCTAGACTAATAAAGAAAAACTTCAATATCATTCTCAAAAAAATGATTCAAAAATTACTAGAGTGACAAACTTACCACGAGTCTCGTCTAGACTTATGTAATGCTGAACGACCAACCCTTCATAAGTCTCGCCTAGACTAACATACTGCTGAGCGACCAACTTCGACGACAAGTCTCGCCTAGACCAAATAGATTTTAAAATGCTGGGTTGCAATATCGATATATCTAAAAATATGTTATCAAAACAAAATCATACTCGCTACACAAAAGCAATATTCTAGCGATACATGTATAGAAAAAACAGTATACCAAATTATTAAAACATTGCTTTTATATCGAGGAATTTATCAACAGCCAGGTAACTAAAGGGGATCGTAAATGAGCTTAAATACAAAACATTATCAACAACCTCATTATTGTAGTGTTTAAAGAAGCAGATATAACGAAATCAAGTTTACTATAGTGTTTTAGAAGTTATAGGTATATCAAGGTAAAAATTCAGTTAATTGTATAAGCTATATTTAGGGACAAAATTTTTTTTAAAAAGAAATTTGTAACTTGTTGATTATTTAGATTGTAAGGGGACACTTTAGAATCATAGTAAAGTAAGATAATATATGAGTTATCTAAACGACGGCTTTAATAAGTTAACCCAAAAAACTAAAGAAATTTGAGGTTCAAAATATTATTTACCTACATTAAGTGTCATTTTAAGGGATTTTTCTATTTTTTAATCATAATGAATGGTAAATAAAAGCTTTTTATCTATAACTAGAATACTTACATAAAGAATTATTTAATCCAAACACATTTTAAAGTTAGATTATGTAATTTGCTAAACACATTTGAAAGGTATATGCTTTAGTTTCATCCCAAATTAGATTAAGTAATTATTTGAGAGAATTTAGAATATAAATACACTATTTTTATAAGGGAAAAGTCAATTAATTCAGTTAAGAATAAGTTATATGGAAGGTAAACAAGCACTAATCAAACATGGCTGACTAAATGCCCAGATTGACATTTCAACTGCATTCAATGTCATGCCAACTTAAAATGGATGTTGCCATATGCAATGTTGCCAGATTATATTTCTTCTATTTAAAAGCCATTAAAAATTTTATAAAATTATTTTTATTATTATTTGAGTGAACAAAACTCAATTTCTAGAAATATATTCAAAACTAACTCTTATAGGATAGACAAGAGGTAAGGACTAATTTTCAACACAACGTTTTGGCGCCACTGTTATAGTCCCGGCGACCGTTATGAGCCATTACGACAGTTGGCAACACATACTAACCACGTACACAATATTGCACAACAAGATATTACGTCATAATTTGCCAAATAGTATCACATGCCAAATATGTTTATAGTGATACAAGATGCACCTTAAAAGATAAAATGTACTCACTTAAAAATATGGACTCTTCACGATTTTGCAGTCATCCTTGCGCAGGGGCCATACTCATCTTCGTCTGGGTGTTATTTGGGCGTTGTTGGGCGTGGGTTGGGTTATGCTCTCGTAGAAACCAGATTGCCTTGTCTTCCCTCTTCTTCGTTTGTAGCGGTACGATAAGGATACAGATAGGGCACGATAAGAGACAAAAGTAAGGAGAAAACCTACATCCTAAAAGAGAAAAGACAAAGGAACGACACAGGTAAACGTCACTGTTCGATGTCTCGTTGACTAATAATGATGTCCGGTCGTGTCGCAAACCGCGCAATTTATCACTCTACGTCTGCGCATTCTCTTGCGCCGACGCAACTGTCCGAAGTGACGGAAATGAACAAATTTATTTTTTAAAATATTGGCGCGAATTCAGTCACATATTTAAAACTGTAAAATGCTAATTTTGGCATGTAACAAGAAAAGTTCAAAAGAATTTTAGCAGACCATGCCACCTATTTTAATAATGCTCGGTTTGTCTCGTATTGGGAAAATCAGCAAATAGGGGTTATTTTCTGCAGTATTCGTCATCGGAAATTCCGCGAAACGGTACATGCAGGAAACACGCAAATTCCTGCGCATGGCATCTTATCAAGACCGCCGAAGTTGGGAGATCAATCTACCTAAGGTCGAGCTATTTATTAATCATGCTCCCCACACAGTCACAGAGAAATCTTGATAAAAGGAGTGCATCCTGATCGACCGTGGGAAATTGTGCCGAGGGAAGATGAGTTTGAAACAAAAACGCAGATGGCCCGGAAAAAGCTACAAGAAAGGGCACAAAAGTATACGAAAAGAATGAACGAAAGGGTAAAAAAGCGAACCATCCTTCAAATAGGGGACATGGTAGTCATAAAGAACTTAAGAGTGGGAAAAAGGCATCCGCACTCATGTGCTAAATTACACTTGCCGTATGTAGGTCCTTTTGAAGTAAACAATATCATAGGGGGAAACACGTATGAACTTAGAGATGTAGACTCTGAGGCGACCAGGGGTAAGTTTCATATCAATTTAATATATCCGTAGAAAAAGGGGGATTAAGATGGGGAATAATTGTAAAAATTTATTTAGGCATTACAGAATGGATATAGGTAAATAGGGATTAAAATAAAAGGAACAATGGTATAAAAATTAATTATTTATTGAATAAATGATTTTAGATAGCGTAACTGTAAATAGCTAAGGGACCAAAATAGGGAATAATGGTATAAAATAGATTGGGTATTGTATAAATAATGTAGGCATTGTAGAATAGAGATAGGTAGATAGGGATCAAATAGGGAATAGTTGTATAATTCGTTAGGCATTGTAGGATAAATGTAAATAGCTAGAGAGATTAAAAGGAGTAATTGTATAAACATTAGTCAGTTATAGTACAAATGATCAATACGATAAGTACAAATTTAAAAATGAAAATACACAAATTTTAGGATCAATGTGGAATTTGTGTCCACGTTGTGCGCTAAAACGATATTGACCCAAAATTTTATATTTTAATTTGGGGGGGGGGCTATGATAATAGGGTTATTTAAGGGTATATAAGTCAATAGTGGAGGTATACTTCATGCAAATAGTATAAAAATCAATAAAACCAAACATTTATGTCATAAAAAGTACATAATTCGCTAATTACGCAAAAAGCAAATAGAAAGCACTCTGTATAAGATCAATAACTGACCACAGTTAATGAAAGAAAGCTCACTTTGTAATAACACATTCATCAAAATAAATGATTTTAGAAGTCATTCAATCCGTTTTTAACTATTTAAAACATTCTTAAGCGCGAAAGAAAATTCTAATCACCTTGTATAAAATTAATTACAAACTACAGTCAATAAAAGGAAGCTCATTCTGTGATAACTTAGCTTCATTTAGCAAAATAAATAACTCTGGGCGCAACCCAATTCATTTTAAAAACATTTAAAACATTCATAAGCTCCAAATAAATACAAATTATCTATATCTAAACGTAAAACAAATGTCTTTCAAACTCGCCGTATTTGCGTGAAGAAAGAAAATCGATGGAACGCATATAATTTGTACCGGTTCGTAGTAATCAAACTTTTGAAAAACAAGCATATTTCATAACGCAATAAGACACAGATATTGGGAAAAAAGGCGTACATGACATTAGAAATGTAGAAATCGCCACATTTTTAAAACCTAGTATGAATAAACAAAATATGGAATTATAAGTTTGGTGTATGTGCAGAATCAAATGTATTGTTTACAAATTTTAATACAAAAGCTTGAAATGCGTACAAATTTAAATGTATAGTGTAAGCAACTTTGAATAAAATCCAACAGGTTGAAGATAGCATGTAATGGCAACGCCTCTGCCATGGTCGAAAAACAATATAGCGGGAGGTCAACCAATAACAGCACACGTGAAGCAACTTGGTCTATATATTGAACCTAAACTGATAAGATTGATTCATTCCATAAAACGATGCGCTGCTGTAACAGTCAAAACAAGTTTATTACGTAAAATCAAAATTGAGTGAAGTTGAAAGTGACATAAAGTAATATAGCAAATTAAAGAATTCAAGTCTAAATTTAATTAATAAGTAAAATCTTTACAATTTATTGATGTAGGGCAACTAATGAACGAACTAATAAACCAACTAATGAACCAATTAATGAACCAACTAATGAACCAACTAATGAACCAACTAATGAACCAACTAATGAACCAACTAATGAACTAATTAATGAACTAACCAATGAACCAACTAAGGAACTAACTAAGGAACTAACTAAGGAATTAGCTAATAAACTCACCATAAAATTAAACCACTAAATAATCTCACTAAACAAAGAATTAAAGAACTCCAAATAAATGGTATAATGCTAGAAGGACAGTTTAGTACCTCAGAGCATTGGACACACATCTACAAGTAATTGGAAATTTGTTCGAAGTAATGGATTACATGCCAAGCTAAGAGTCAACGACTGGAACTAGCAACTGATCTAGGTCAAGTAGCTCCCGTAAGAATCAACAGAATGATACAAGGTCAGAATTTAATTTTAGAATTTATAATATATCCATTTCTTATTTCAAATATTAATGAGCGTAAAACTTGCATGCAATAAAAATAATTTAGTGTAAAAGGTCATTAAAAATTTTGGTTAATACGTAAAAACTATGTTAAAAGGGGAATAGTTCTTTGAACGTTCAACGAAGTATTCAATATAAAACATAATTACTTTTGCTGGTTTTAATTGCTTAAAAAACGCTATAATTTTGGTAATGAACACATTTAACAGGAGTATTTATTTTAAATTTGATTCAAAAGTTTTGTAAATGGTAAATGACATTACTAAAAACGTAGTGTTGTAAATTGTACATTTTCTTAGCTTATTATACAAATATTGGTTAATTTCGTTTACCTTATGCAGGTATATGAAATGTTAGATGGGATTGGGTAAATATTCTTTGTTATCATATCGTCGTTTACTCTGTGCATAGTATCACTGAGCTACACGGGGCATAAAATTTAACTGTATTTATTTAAAATTGTTTTAGATTATTTTAAAGGCACAAAGAGGTGGCGAGCAGCAGGCAACTGAGCGTTAAATGCACCTGGCGGGCGGCGATACCGTAGCAATATATATTTGCATAAAATAAGTTTATATAATTATATGTATGTATATATATATATATATATATATATATATATATTACAGGAAAAAAAGAAAGAAAAAACTGTGCGGGAGGTGTAGATATGTGAAACGTCCAGGTGTGCGTGTGTAGAAGATGATTATGTGTGCAAAACAAAAAAGAGGAAAACGGTGCTATATATATATATATATATATATATATATATATATATAGGATAAGTGGGTCACGAGAAGTCATTGGAACCTTAATTCTAAAAATAAATCCTACTAAATTATAGTAGAATCCGGAAAAAACGGAAATGTCCTTAAATTCATGCTTTCGCCTTGTATAATACAAGCATATCTTTATTAATTGATATACAATGCAAAAATGCAGATTGCGCGTGTATAAAGGATTACCCTGTACTATATAAGTGTATTGTAAATAAATAGCAAGCAACAAGTTGCAGAAATAATTAATTGTAAGATTACTGTAAAGCGTATTTAAAAGCGAACGTAAAAATCCAACGTTTTAATACAAAGCCGTTTATTTTACTTGTGAATTATCAATACAGTTTAGATAAAAATGCATTTAATTTGCTGTAAATATCACAAAAGAGTACAGCCTTACGCATTTAGTTTGAGAAACTAAAATCAACGTGTATTTAAAAACCCCAAAATTAATAAATAATTTTGTGTACTGAAAGTAAATATTTCCTATAAAGCGCAAACCTTTTTGCACTAAAAGGCAATCAAAGTAAACTAATTAACCCGTGAATTATAGCAATTGAATCTAAATAAAGAATTTTCTAGAAGATGAGCCATCGAGATTTAGAAATACGTCAAATTCGAATAGACTCATGAAATAAACGTTTTTATTCCAAAAGGAAGCTTAAACATTGAAAATAAAACCTAAAATCCATGGAACAATCGATTATTTTTTGCATTAGTATGCGACGCACAACAATAGTGTATAGGTAAGACAAGGACATATACAACGCGTCACAGTACCGGGAACGAGATAAGAGAGTCATAAAGCTCGACGAATTTACACGTTAATTGGGCATTCCTGAAATGATTTCATTATAATATTCGAGATTATTTTGGTAAATTCTCGAAAAGAATCAATTTGTATATAAAGAAGCGCTAACCAAGGAAGGGATTTCTTCGAATTCATTCTTAGATTTCATTCATTAGAGCACGAAATGTTATTTTAGTTAAAAAGCGTAAGCTGTTGCTATGCGAAGATAGTAATAGAAATATGTAGTAAACATATTGTAGTTTGATAGTTGCGATGCTGCAATGAATAAAAAGCTATGTCTTTAAACGCAAATTACATACGAAAATGGAATTATAAATTACAATGAACAAGAAAAATTCTTCAAGACAACGCTACTTCAATAATTTTATTAAATAATCGAAAAGCAGAGTTAACTAAAAAAGGTACTTTGATAATTACTGTTATACATCAGAAATTTTAATTTGGAGAACTCGTAAGCTGATTGGACATTATTTTAAAACAAGAAGATTTTAATTACTATGTGTTTTTGTGGATTCTGCAAGTATTATTTTAGATTTAATCTTGACTGATATTAGAGTATTTAGATATAGAGTTTAAGATAGGCCTAATAATTTTTTTTTGTGTGGGAGATTTTCTTTACCAAGAGTTTGTGTTCAGAATTCGAAATACTCTGACCTTTAATATATTATACGTCAAAAAATTTTTCTGGCTATAACAAATCTTACCAGAGTGGAAATAATTTATTACCAGGTAAAACGATTCTCAAAAAAGGTAAGTTTAATTGTGTAAATATAATATAAGATAGGAAACAACATTTTTGGTTCTTAAAGATTATTTTATGTTTGAAAGAACAATGTTGTAAATACTTTTTTATGAAAGAGGCTATTTTATATTGTGTAAATGCTTTGTGATAGTGCTGCGTATTATTTCATTCTGAGAACTCTGTAAATTCCGGTGAGCTAGCCAGGCGAACTTAAAAACAAAAGTAAGCGAACAATTTCGAGTTTACATACCACAAGTATCTGTTTCACAACACTCTTTCTAGTGGCCCTCAGTACGCAATTGTCACAGCAATATATATATATATATATATATATATATAATGCTGTGATATGGGGTTGTTTAGGGGTATATTAAGTAGTAAGGGTCGGGTAGTAACAATAAATAGCAATAGGAATCAGAAAACTGCATTTATTCAGCAGAAAAATAAGTAATTCGTACATTATGTAAATAGCAAGCATTTAGCACCCTGTATATAGACCGTTATTAATTTTAAGTACTGCCAGTGAGCATAAATTTCAACAATAGAACGCGTATTCAGAAGAGAAATGATCGTACATGTAATTGAGAAGTGTTCTACAATTTATAAAACAAAGACACCGAAGATAAAAGATAAAACCTAACAAAGCTTTAGCAATTACGCTGGAACAATAAGCGCTTTGATAAGAAAACGCAGTTTCAAAGATGCATAAATACATGAACGAAAACAGCATTATAGTTACATCATTTATTTTGTACAATTATCCAAAAGACGATATCCACACAAAACAACGTATGGCAAAGATAACGAAATAATAAAGTATCAATAGCAAATAAACACCATTACACGGAAATCCGAATTAATTACATCAAAAACAGCTTCAAAATACAGAGAATATTAAAGACAAAACCGGGTCGGTTCAAATAATCTGCAGAACTGCTTGAAAATCCAACCCAGAGGTAGTGGGATAAGGCTATTTAACGCCCATTCGGTGATAACACGACTCAGTCCACACTGATGCACGTCGAAGCTACGACACCGTGAACCAAAAGTCTACGCGTAAAATAAATAAAGTAGAATAGATCAAATTAAAGTTACAGTGAAAATAGTGCAACAATTACGCTAAGCATATATGAAGAGTTTTTGCCGTTTTTTATAGAAAACGTGAGCAGAAATTGAGTAATTAATTTAAATTAAATATTTATAATGATAGGGCTTCAATCTGGACAATTCAAATCGGCGTCGACAATAATACTTCTGGTATATTTCTGAACAATTCAAGTCTGCGTCGACAATTCAAAGTTGTGTCGAAAAGAAGTTTTAATTCTAAGTGGATTTTAAGGGGGCAATTCTAATCGAATTTTGGTACAATTCTGATACAATTCTAATCTGCGTCGAAAGTATTTAAGGAAAGAAATTCAAAGCATATGCAGACAAATATAAAATAAAGAAGCACGAGGTAATTTTTGGAAAACAAGGGGTAACTGTACTCAAATATTGGTTCAACTAAGCAGAACATTGGTATACGGATGAAGACAGCGAGGGGGTGTTGATCCACAACACGAACAACATATCACAAGTCAGATCTACTTAATTTTAAGATATTTTTCAATTTAAATTTTAATAGTGAATTTATTCAATTTATACAAACTTGTAATGAAGTCAACAAAAAACATTGCATACGTTAAACTTACGTAATAAATCATAAAGGGGTCTAGAACGTTCCAGATTCCTTTGTAAAGAGGTAGGTTTTGGTGACTTTGTATTGAATTAAAAATATATAAATTTTGAGATAAATGATACATATGATATTAATTGATTGAAGGGTGTATTTATAGAATTTCAAAAATTGTAATTATTATTTCCGTTCATTATATGAAATTAATTGACTTTGATTTATCAATTTAAATAGGTAATCATAAAGGGGTGAAAAGAAAAAATTGATCATAGTAACGTTGTGCACTCTGTGTGGATTAAAAAGGGCTAGCCGTGGCATAATAATAAAATTAAGTAAAATTGAAGTGAGAACACAGAGCGGTGGCGTTAAGTAAAAACGTCCATTACACCGAGTACGGCGTTATCATATCAAAATTTGATGGCTGCCCAAGTCTGGGGCTAGAAAACTTCAAATTCACAGCAATTTACAGGGCTGACCGAGCTTCGGGCTAGAAAACTTCATATTCACAACAAAATACATGGTGACCCGAACCTAAGGGGCGAGAATATTTTACCACAATAAAATATAGCGACCTGAACAAAGAGACTCGAATTAAATCAAAATAAATTTGAAAATACGACCATGGGATTTAAAATAAAATTATTAAATTAAACTGGGACTATAATTAAAGAGTTTTAATTGGAAAAAAAATTAGGGAAACAAACATTCAGAGAAATTTGTACATTAATTAAATATAGGCAGATTTATTTAGTATTTAAAAGTTTAGTGTAAATATAGTAATTTCAAAAATGGAAAGAGGATCTCAAGAAAGAATGACATTTGAAAGGAGTTTTAGCGAGAAACAACGGATCTCACAAGAAATGATAATGGCACTGAATAGTAAAATGCACAAAAATGAGGAGTCCATGAAAAATATGGCTACAGAAATCGACGAAAACAGCGAAAAATTAGGTAAGGAAATTAAAATTCTAAGCGATGGAATAAAGGAAACCAACCAAACAATTGCGGAGATGAAAGAAACTTGTGAGGGTTACGGAGGAAATAGACTGTGTATGGGATCATGTTGGAATGGTGAAATCAAAGCAAGAAAAATATGAAAGTGAAACAAACGATAGAATCGCGAATTTAAATATCAAAATAGGGAGCGTTGAAGAAAATTGTGAAACAGAATTCAGAACAATAAATTGAGAAATAAGTAATTTAAAAACTAATTCAGGAAATTTTAATAGTAGGGAACCTATGAAGCTAATTCAGCCAAATTTTTCAATTAACCAATATATTAAATTTTACGGGGACGGAAAATTAAATCCAAAAATCTTTTTGAAAAATGTTAAAATGTTAGTACAGGGCTCAACAAACAAGCAATATAAATTAAACTCGTTCGGATGAGAGGTAAAATGGAGGTCCCGTGTGTGAGTGTTGTCACGCACGTTAAAGATCCCTACCTTGCTTGAAACAGCAAGGGTTCGACAAAATTCCATATTTTCCAGGTAAAAAGAACTCGCTTCCTGGCCAATGTAGTACCTTCGGGTGAAGCATTGGAAAATCACATGTAAGGTGTGTAATGTCGGCATGTCTTTGGTTGCTAAAACACTCGCACATAGTTTTTGCTCGTGTGTAAAATGACTAGTTACCGTTATATAAGCAATGTTACTGCCAGATGTCCAATTGTCGGTGGTAATTCCAACATCTATAATATTATTTATAATTGCTTTTAATAATAAAACCGAATTTTTATAATATATGGATAAAATTTCATAGCAAAACTTTTTCCTATTTGGAGGTTTGCATAGCGGGTTTAAAGCACGCGGGTATTCTAAACACCCTGTATTTTCTACTATTGACAGCGGCTGAAAGTCATTTGTAATAAGCTTTAATAATTTTTTATCTGTATCGGATGTTTCTAATTCAGAAAGGTAATTTTTGTTTTGTGTATCATAGAGACGTAACTGCTTTCTAGGCCCAATGTTAATTTGACTAATATTTTCAGAATTTGTAGCTGTACTAGAGGAGGGCCTGACACAACCGTAGAGGAAAGTGACGCTTGAATTTGATTATTTTCTTTGTGAACCGGACATATGGATGCATTAGGAATATTGTTTACATCGAAAACACCTGAATTGTTATTAGAGGGTATATGATTATCTACATGCCATTGTATGGGATGAGCTCTAAGCAAATGTTGCTTTAAATTAATTGTGCCCCCATGCTGTTTAATTATTTTTTTGCACAATATGCATGCAGCACTATTTTTATCACTATCATTGCGTTTAAAATAGTTCCAAACAATAGATTTTTTTGCTCCCAGGTCTCATTGCGTACACTTATTTAAAAACAATAAATTGAAGTTGCTTACTTACTAACCTGCTTACAACTCTTGTAATAAACTCAAAAATAAATACGGGGCACTGAGACCGAACTTTGAACTACTGAGCTGAACCGCGATTAGATTGAGCATTGAACACTAAAGACATTTTCAACACGAAAAACCATATACATTATAATCGCCGTAACTTCAGAGAAATGAAGACATACCCCTAGGCGAAATTAATCAATTCCTTGTTCAATAGTTGCCTTGGGACATTTCCAAGGAAACACTTTAAGCAACTACGCAATTTTTCATAGAAGAATTACCTATCTTAAATAGTTTAAATATTATTATATCCCAATGACATCTACTAAAGAGCAAGAAAGCAATTAAGGTGGAAATATTTATAATATTAAATTAAAATTACCTATATACAACTATAGGTAAACTATAATATACTATAAATTATTTGAATTATTACATTGTTAAGAAATTATTGGAAAATTCTTTAGTAGGCATCTCAAAACCATCATTAAACATTTAAATCAAAGTCACAATATAAACTATACAACTTTTACAAATAGCGGTATTTAAAGGAAATCAAATAATTTTTAGGTAGAAATCATTAGGAGTTTAGGACATGACAACTTGAACTTGAACCAATTCGAAGAAAAACCTATAAGTAGCGCAGAGTGTACAACGATTTCCATCCTATCTAGAATTGTTGCACAATCGCTTATACTATTTTGTCTTATTAGTTACAGGTTACATACATCTGCCGTACATTAACTGAAATGAAATACTCGAGTGTCTCCCATCCAATAACCTGATGCCAACCGTTGTATATGTATAATACAATACCTCTAAAGAAAAAGGTAACAAAATTGCAATCTCCAAGTAATTGAACATTCAAGTGATCACCTGGTTATTGAAATCACTCAGGTATAGATTATCAGGTTATTGAAGTAACTCGGTTTAGCTCAACGCTGGTAAAAATGCTAATTCACCGTTTGTCCAGGAGGCACCCACGCTTTCAAAACAATGCTATTGTTATCGACAAAGCACACCAGTACGCATTTCACTTTAACTTCGACCTACGAGCTTGTGGCCTGTTTATTATCTTGTCGCCTGTTGTTTATTTACAAATTTTCAATAATAAGTCCTTTAACTATTTTGGTACAAACAACTACAATTTATTTATTTCTTTGGTTTAGAAATTCCTATTATGTATATTATAATGTGGCGTGATGTATTTTTGGGCTTTGGTTATTTGCAAATTGTCCCGTACCATTCTGGACGCGGTTTCTTGGTTGTTAATTTGGGTAGTTCTAAATTATAGAACTAGCCAGAATGCATTAACCCTTGGTGGAAAATAGAGTGCCTAAGAGGCATATAACGACCAAGTGTGGCCTCTGTATTGTGTCTTCAAATAGTGGTGAGTTTTAAAGTATCTTTCAAATTTTAATTCCTTTGGCTAACATTATAATTTTAACAGAAGCATTTAAGTACGATTTTTGATTATATGCTCAAATGTAAAGCTTTAATTGTGAAACACTGCTCTTGCATTTTACCGTTTTATGCAAGAATGATATGTGGAGGCCGCTCAGTCTAATTTTATTTTACTAAATTTATTTTAATTTGGAAATT
The DNA here is from genome assembly GCA_036346225.1 of Platerodrilus igneus. Lineage (NCBI taxonomy): Eukaryota > Metazoa > Arthropoda > Insecta > Coleoptera > Lycidae > Platerodrilus > Platerodrilus igneus. Next base: position 19,887 of record JARFIW010000102.1, read on the forward strand.
ACGTTGCGGTAGAGGCAAGAACAGTTAACATGTGTATATAACACGTGGAAGAAAACAATAATTTGGAGTTGCTTTGTACGAGACTGAGAGTGTTATTTTGCCACATTTGAACTTTTGCGGAAGACAAACATTTTTGTTCTTACTCGTCTAGAAGTGTGGTACTTTAATTTAATTTGGATTACTATTAATTAGGTTTTCATTGCTGCTAACAAAAAACTTTTATGAACGTAATACACACATCGTTACAAAGTATTTACCTATTTCTGTTAAAGAGATTTTGATTTTATTAATAAAAAATAGGAAATAATTAAAAGTACCACCTAATTTTTAAGTAGCATATAATATACAAACCATTAGCACTAGAAAATTGAGTTTTGTGATCTCTATCTTATGCTATAAAATTTATGTTTAGTTCAAAGAAACTATTGAAAATAGCAATTTCTAAACTATTGTCACGGGAAAATTCAGTCAAGTTAACGGCCACTAGAAAAGTGCTTAGGCTGCGGTTTTTGGTTAGGTGGTGACAACTTTTGCTCCGGTTTGGTCAGCGTGAGACTCTAATTCAGGGTAAATCAGCAAATGCATTGCACGTATTACAATAATAAAGGTCAGTATTGAATCACAGCCTGGACTGAGAATGCCAAGGCGCCAAGAACTGATAAAAATAAAGCAGCCTATAAAACCTAAAGTCCTAGTTCCAAACGACTTTGAAGGACCCCCCAAATCAATCATAAATATAAAACACGCAACTTCACAATATAACTATTTTTAATACCGTATCGGAACACATAAATAATTAATGATAATAATTCTAAATATTATACAACAATCTGATCTAGTGGGGCATTTTTTTAAAAGAATTTCCCGACTTTCACACAGAAATAATTTGCAAATCTCGACTAAAAGAGGTAAGCGACGATTTAATATATTAACCTTTTTATTTACCAAATTTGGCTAATAATTCTGCGTTACGCTTAGCGTCATCTTGTAGGGACATTTAGAGGTGCGGGTAAACGCAATAGAATAACAAAATTCTATAATTTGGTATCAATGAGATTCATCTCAAGACTTTGTTGAATTAGCGGTAGATAGGAACCACATTAAACTTTTTTTTTTTACTATGAACTAAATCAAAAGTATATTGCTTTAAACGAACAACCCACCTCGCAAGTTTTCCTGACTGGTTTTGGGTGTTATTAAGCCATAGAAGAGTAGCAATAACCTGTAACTGCAGTAGACTTAGCTTTTTAGATCCAAAATCGAAATTTCTTAATAGGAAGAAAACCATTGAACACTTTTCCCCAGTAGTCGAATAGTTTTGTTGTAAATGGCTTATAGTTCTGCTTGCGTATAAAATAACTGTTCTCCATCTATCGGATGAATTAGAGCAGCTACTACTTGCGTCTCACTCAATCGTAAATGCAACTCCATAATTAAGGTGCGCTAACAAATGAACTGATACGAAAGCTTGATTTAATTGTACGAACAAGTGAACCCTTCTTCATCTACTTACTGAAATTACTAATCGGCGAGTGAAAAATCCTTAGTAAACCTCATATATCTTTTACATGTTTCCACATAACGCCTTACTTTAATGGTGTTCTTAGGACGAAAAAATGTATTATCGCTGAAACCTTATCTGGGTCGGTACGAAGAGTATTTAAACCAACAATATATCCAAGAGACTTCGATGATTTTCAAACTACTCACATATTGTAAGATTAATCATTATATTTACTTCTTTACGACGATTTCCCTCTAAACTTAAAAATTTAACATACTTTTAGATGTTTGCGATGTTAAACTAAATTTGTTCAAATGACAAAAAACGTGCGGTTTAAACTGAGGCACCAAAAAAATCCACCAATCGTTGTTGGAATTGAGCAGGGTTCCAAAAACTGTAAGGTATAGTGACAGTACGAAACGCCCACTTAAAATAACGTTAAATGGAATTTTATCGCTATAAGGTTCAGATAGTCAAATTTGGAGAAACATTTAACGAAGTCAATAGAAGAAATATAGGTAGCACCACTTACCATATTTAAAATTCCGTCAGCACTTGGAAATGGCTAAGCATTATATGTAATAATATCGTTTAACGGCCTCCCATCAAAGCACCATCTATATTCATCGCTGGATTTTTCTAATAGAAAACAGTGAAACACCATGGACTTTTCGAAGACTCAACAACACCTTGACGTAACATTCAGCTAATCCATCGCATAATATAGCTTTTTTACGGAATGACCTTATGTCGCCAATATCTATATTCATAACAATATTATTTGTACGACAACACCTATCGGCACTGTTAATTTCACTAAAAGGATTTATGGCAACTTCAGCTAAAATGCCTTAGGTTTCTGAATGATTATATAAACTTAGCAAATTATTGCTAACACTAGCAGGCACAAATGGCTAACTAAAATTATGGACACAACAACTTTCATCCTCTTCTGCGTTCCCCACGTTATACTGTCTCATTGGGGCTTTCCGTTTTGTAACCGGGCCATTTCCACAACTCACATTTCCGGCACCACTCCTTCACATCTTTGCAGTTCACCCAATAGAAGCTATCTCTCACTCTTTCGAGAGTTCTTTTCACGCCAAAGTGTCCTCCGGATATACCATTGTGCAAGTGCTGCAACACTTCCGGCACTCTGCTTCTCGACACTATCGCTTGAAGTCGTCTCTCAGTGCCATCTTCACACTTTAAGCGTCGTTTCAAGATTCTATTTCAAATCACCAAGGAGTCCCACCGTGACCAGTATGCCTTCAGGCTCCTACTTGAAATACTAATTTCTTCCTAAGCTGGTCGTTGTCCTCTACTTTTCCACTCAATAATACGTCCCAATTCGGCGTCATTCTCCTGGTCTTCTCGTATTATTTAGGATTGCCAAGTATTATCGGTTACCGTCATTCTATGATGACACTTATTTTCTCTTCCATCGTGGAGCAATAATTGCAGTTTACCGGACAAGATCTCCTTGACACAGCGTCTGCATTCCGATTGCTACTTCCTACACGATGTTCTTTGTCAAAGTCATATTCCTGCAGCCGTTCTATTCACCTTGCAACTTGCCCTTCAGGGTTTCGAAACTGCACTAACCATTTTAGTGCAGCATGGTCTGTTCTTAACAGGAATTTAGGGCCATATAAGTGCTTATAAAAGCTCTACCGATTTGACGACGGCCAATAGCTCCCTTCTCGTCACACAATAGTTCCTTTCTGGCCGCTACAAGATCTTGCTGATATACCCAAAAACTTTTTTTTGTCCGTCCTGCACTTGAGAATTAAGGCTTTCTATAGCTGTGTTACAGGCATCGGTATCCAACACAAATTTCCCCTCCATCCGTGGATAACTCAGAATTGGTGCTGTAACTAGTAGTTGTTCAAATGCGCTGTGGCAGTCGTCATTCTAATTATATTGTTATCCATCTTCGGTTAATTTCTTCAACGGTTTGGCAATGTTTGCAAGCCCTAGTATAAAACGTCTGTAATATGTACACAATCCTAGAAAATTGCGTAGTTGGCGTATATCTGCAGGAGTAGACCACTCTTGTACCGTTTTTATCTTTTCAGGGTCGCCTCTATTCCGGTTTCCAAAACGACATGTGCTAGGTATTTCACCTCTTTTCCAAATAGGTGACAATTCTTAAGGCTCAAGGTAAGGTTTGCCCCGCGTAATCTTTGGAATATATCCTCTAGGTTCTTAAAGTGTTCTTCAAAATACCCGCCTAACACTATCATGTCGTCTAAATACACCAGACATGTCTTCCAGGACAGTCCACGCAGAATCGACTCTATCAAATGTTCAAAAGAAGCAGGGGCATTGCATAATCCAAAGGGAATGGCCTTGAACTGCTATAATCCAATTTCAATTGTAAACGCAGTTTTCTCTTTATTGTTAGGCTCCAAGCCTACCTGCCAGTATCCGCCTTTCAAGTTCAAGGTCGAAAACCATTTAGATCCGGATAGAGTATCCAAGGTGACATCAATTCTAGGCAAAGGATAGCTGTCTTTCTTTGTCACTTTGTTTAGCTGCCGGTAGTCTACACAAAACCTTGGCGACCTATCCTTTTCCTTGACAAGCAGTACCTGGGATACCCATGGACTATTCGAGGGTTCAATCACTCCCTGTTCTTTCATGTCGGTGATAATTTGCTCGGCTTCCTTATATTTTTCCAAAGGAAGCTGCCTGGGATGTTGTCTTATCGGTTGCGCATCTCCAGTATTGATCTTGTGTTGCACAACATTCTTCCGTCCTTTCTCACTATCATTCAGTGCAAACACACCTCGATATCGTCCGATCAATTCTTTTACCTTGCCCAGTTGGTCGCCGTTTAATCATTGACACGAGGGTATCAACATATCCAGCAATTTCTGTGAGCAACCGTTGGCTGGTTTATCTTTTGTGTCATCCACACAACGTTTAATATGGCATACTGGAATGCAACTTCTCACAATCATGTCTTTCTTCAGGGTCACCGTATGCGGATTAAAGTTTAGTACCTTTACTAGTATCATATTTCAAAACCTTACCAGAGTTCTTCCAAGCAGTAATCCCTCCTGACCCATTCCCGATTCAGTTGCTTCCATCATGCATACTTGTCCTTCCCGGAGCGTATCATCCGGGCGTTCCATTACTATCATTTCCGTCTTCTCGGGTATTTTCGTATCACAAATCATTCGAACTTGCATCGTCTGGTTACTCGTCCCTTAAAATGGAATCTCATCATCATCTATCCGAAGCACATTTTCTTCCATGTTCACACGAAACCCATATTCATACATGAGATCCATTCCCAAGATCACTTCGTCTGTAATTTCAGCTACCAACACCCGATGATTAATTAGTTTGTCTGCAATTGCCAACGTAAAGGCAGTCTCTCCGTGAGTAGAAATTTTCTCACCACTTGCCGTTCGAAGACATACCGATGCAGGTAGCACTTTTCCACAACCAATCAAATCTGGTTTTACAATAGTCCTTGTCGCTCCTGTATCCACGAGTAATCGAACAACCCTACCATTAATTCCACCATCGATATAAATGCTGTTCAGATTTCCCATCGACAAAGCAGCACGGATGATAATCTCTGGAGCAATAGGTTGTGCTGTCGACGTTTGCCCCCTTACGGCGACTTGCTTCAGTTTTTCCTGCTGCTCAACCGGTTGCTTTTTTGGTTGAGTAAAGCGTCTTTGTATATGACCAACTTCACCGCACCTCCAGCATCACAGACGCCATCTCCGCGGTCTTGTCTTTCCAGCCTTTCCGCCTTTTGTTTTTCAAGCACACGGTTAATTATTTTTTCTATGAGGTTTTGTGATTGACCAGATTCTTCTAAGGCAGACCGAACTTTGTGACACACCCTGTGTGATGTTTGCTTAGTTGCATCAAATTCGAGCACATGAGCCCGTGCGTCATCTAACATTTTTGGCCGTGCTAATCTTAGCGCTTGCTGTATTTCGCTGTCTTTAACGCCATGCACAAATGTTTGAACAGCCAACTGTTCGAGGAAACTATCTAGTGCCGTTGGGTATGTCGATCTAACTAATCAGGCAATGTCAGCTTCAAATTCTTGCAGACTTTCATTTGTCTTTTGCGAGCGGTTCTTCACTTGTGCATGGTAAACCTGTTGAAGGTGAGCGTCTCCATATCTCATCTCAAGTTTCGATGTTAAGAGGCCGTAATCATTCTGCTGGTGATCGGGAATCGTTTGTAAGATGTTAAGAGCTTCCCCCGTAGGGCCACTATGAAGGCGATAGCCTTCTTTTTGTTGCACCAACCGTTGGCTATTGCAGCAGCTTCAAATTGTTTAAAATATGTGGTCCAAGGTGTTTTACTATCGAATGTGGGTGGTTTCACTTTAAATTGTGACGGTATTAATTCGCTTTCTTCTATGCTTCTTATTTCTGTGATGTTTTGATTTACAACTTGGTTTGCTAATTCAAGTGGCCGCATTGTTAGCGAAATCATTTGTTCTTGCAGCCTCATCACATCTTTTTCCATTTTTACCAATTTGTAACAATTTTATTTTCGATAATAAATCCCTCCAAAAAATTGTAAGAATAATATAACAATTTTATTAACAACAATAAAAATTTGCATTCAACTTCAAAAGTAATACGTTAAGCCCGCATGGTCCTTTAATAATCTACTTATAGTTAAATATCTGTGTCATCTACAGCTATTTACAAGCACACCTCTGTTTGACTATCCCCCTCCGGACGCCTTGGCCGCCCGAGCTAGTTTGTAGATAGTCGGCCATATGTAGTAGAAGCATAAACATGTACCCTAGATTGCAGGCCGGCAATTTGCGAATCCACTTCAATGAGTGAACACATCTTCGAATAACGGTCGGTAACGTATACATTTTGTTAACTTGTATAATTTGAGATAATTTATTTAGCGCGACTTTTAGAAGACGACACTTAGAATGCAAACTTTTAAGACACACAAGGACAAGTAGGATGCAACTTTTAAGACACACAAGGACACTGTAAAGATGCTACCTTAGGAAGGCGGCGTAATTCAACTTCGAGATTACAACTGCTGCAGAATGTATTGCAACAGGATTTGATTCGACACGTGGGACGAAGTCATTGTAGAAGTTGTTTTGGATGAATTTGTTTCAAACTACAAACGCTGTTATCGTTGCTTGAAATAACGAGGATCCCGTTTTCCTTGCTACAATGCGACAAATGCAGTTTTGGTTCGTAGATAGCTATAAGTTCTTTTATGTGTTTCAAAACTAGGAACACATTAACTTGCTTTGATGCGTAATACAAGTACGTAATAAAAGTTTCAACTAATTGCTAAGCTGGATTTACCAGTAGTAAACTTAAAGTTCACTGATTTGATGTTTTAAGAAAACAACACGCGTGGCTCATTATGAATCGTCGGTAACGTCAACAGGTGTTACTGACGTCATATATTTTCTGCTTTGTACTGCTGACAGATGTTAATTTTAAAGGCAAATGCCTCGAACAGCTTTAGTACAAGATATATAAACACCTCTATTTTTGTGATCAGCTTTATATAAATTAAAACTTGCATATGTAAGTTAGAAAACTCAAATGCTAACATTTTTAGAACTTATTAATTTGTCATCTGCCTGAACAGATCTGCACAGGTCGGAACCCTATTTGTATAACAAGTTCATGTCATACTGTAAAGTATTTGATTAAAATAATTAAGACTAACATGAAGTTGAAAGTTATAGATTGATACAGTTATTGATTAAATTTTTGTTACAAGTCACATTATTTTAAAAGAGATTTTTTTAGTAAACAATTGGTTCCAGATTAAAGTTTTTTATTTTGATCAAGTATGATCAAATCTAATAACATAAAGCTAACATCCTTATGAGTAGGACTTTGATGCCAATTTTATATTGGAAATACCTTTTTAACTACTTCTTTATGTATTTTTGCTGGACACAAATAGTGTTCCACTTTTTTATTTATTTAACTATTACAATTTCTTACAGGAGATTCGTCTTATTTTATTAAGACATATTTTTGTCAAAGAAGGCAACGTCCCATCATTGGGTTACCACGCCCATACAAAAAACCAACGTGGGGCAAACGTTACACTAGCGCCCAACGTGTAGGGCCTCGAAATTTGTTTGTTCAAAAATTATTTTGCTTCGAAACTTGTTTGTTCAAAATTTATTTTGCTTCGAAATTTGTTTGCTCAAAATTTGTAGGGCTCGAAATTTGTTTGCTCAAAATTTATTTTGCATTAAGATTTGTTTGTTTAAATTTGCTATTAGTTTCAAAATTTGTTTGTTTAAATTTGCTTATGCTCTTGACATAAGTTTGGTTGAAACGTTAACCCCCATTCAGTCAATTAATTACCTTAGTCAAATTTATTTTTAACTTTCATTCTGTTTTGACCCAATAAAATTTTTTTTTAATATTGTTTTGGCAAAATTTATTTTTACCAAATACACTTTTTGATTTTTACCTTTAGTTGCCCGAATTTCTTTTGACAATTTTCGTAAGGCTCAAATCATTTAGATTTATCAGTTTGATTTCATTAAAATATTAGGCTATTGCAATCATGTCGGAAAAATTCCAAATTGTTTGTCTACTTAAAGAGGAGCTGGAGTATGAACTGAAAATCAGAGGAGTAGTGAGTGAGAGACCATTTTGGAGAAAAGAAAATTTTTAGGAAGATTGTTAGCTAAAGAAGCTGATAAGCCTGGAGTTTAATTTGCTTGAGTCAATAAAGAACATTTTTGTCCGATTTTGATGATAATTCTACGGATTCTATTTTTAAGGGTACATCGGTTTGAGCTGTCGTCGTATCATTTGAAAATTGCTCTTGTGCATAAGCACGTTTTTGGTTTTGTTAGCAGATTTTTATATAGATCGGCATTGCAACGCAATTTAGTCTAGGCGGAACTTGTCGTCGCGGTTGGTCGCTCAGCAGTATGTTAGTCTAGACGAGACTCAGGAAGAGTTGGTCGCTCAGCATTACGTAAGTCTAGACGAGACTTGAGGATAAATTAAATGCTGAAAGGGAAGCCGAAATGTGGTATAACTTAGTTGAAAGCGAGGTCGAAACATTTCAACGGTTTGAACAAAAATTTCTACGACAGTTTTGGGGGGGATAATCAACAAGATAAAGTTAGGAATGAGCTGAGCATGGAAAAATATAATTCAGATAACGGAATGACGCGGGAATTTTTTCAAGATAGAGTTAAATTTTTAGGATATAGAATAGATAGTGAAGGTATAATTATAAAGCAGGGAACGAACAAATATGAGCTAAAAGGACATACATTCAAAAACAATAAAGAGGGGAGTTTAACACCCATACAAAGGGACATGGACAAGTAAATAAAATGTAAAATAAATTTAGGTATAGGCATACATAAAGTAGTAAAATAGGACATAGGTATAAGATTAGATAGATGTAAATAGGGTATTAACAAAGAAAGAGTTAGATTGCTAAAATAAAATAAAAATATAAAAATTTATAGACCAATGTGAGTTTAACTTCACATTGGGCGCCAAAAATGTCATTGTTCTAAAATTTTATATTTTAATTTGTGGGAATAATGCTGTGATAAGGGGTTGTTTAGGGATGTATTAAGTAGTAAGGGTCGTGTAATAACAATAACTAGCAATAGGAATTAGAAAATTGCATTTATTCAGCAGAAAAATAAGTAATTCGTACATTATGTAAATAGCAAGCCTTTAACACCCTGTATATAGACCGTTATTATTTTAAGTAATGAATATCTTTCAACAATAGAACGCGTATTCAGAAGAGAAATGATATTATTTAAATGCATCGTCTATCTATTGACAAGCACAGAGTTCGTTGTTATGCATGATATTTTTATACCAGGTTTTTAGATATTCCATCGTATTATATTGAATGTTGAAATCAACGCATTGCTTTTCTCACGTACGATTTCTAGTTAATAGCATTGATTCCCTTGGATTTTCATACTTCTAGATAAGTAAACCATTGTTTGTTCAAATAAATTTGGTAAACTTTGATTTTAATTATCATGCCGTGCTTGTTTCCAATAAATCAGGTGTCGATTTTAGCTTTCTAGTCACGTAGACTTAATACAATTTATGCATTAAATTATATGCGTTTGCTATCTTACGCATTTTTAAATCTGCTTGTTTTAATTGGGATCCTTGACGTAATAATAATGCGTTATCCATGCGTGTCGTGTTTCAGCTTGTGTTTGTGTTGTTTAACGACTTGTGAATTTGTTTATTCTAATAAATCTTTAGAATACTTTTCATTAACTAAATTAATTATGATTATGGTTTATACACAGGGCGTTGTCATTTACTTTATAGTCTAATCATTGTATTTCTTGTTTTGTTCAGAAAACTGTCTTGTTTTCTGAGCCCTCATGTATTTTATATGAAGTGCGCTATACTATTGGTTTTAACTATCCCTAAATGACCTTATTAACACAGCATTTTTTCGCCAAATTAAAACAAAAAATTTTTGAATAATGTTATTTTTGGCGTCCAAAGTGAAGACAAAATTCACATTAGTCCAAAATTATTTTGTTTTTATTTTCTACTACCTACACAACTCCTAAACTATTTTTACACCACTATTCCTATTTTAGTCTAACCTATTCTGTACCTATACACTTATCCATTCCAAATATTTCATAATATTTTCTAAATAACTACTATTTACACAAGCCTCTGTAAATCTATACTAAACATTTTATCTCCCTAATTCCTATCTATCTATACTTTTCCCATTTCTCCTAAAATTTACACTACATATGATAATCTACAAATATTTCAATCTCTATTTGTCTATACTTTCCCATTTCTCCTAAATTTACACTACATTTGTAATCTACAAATATTTCAATCTCTATTTGTCTATTCTTACCCATTTCTCCTAAATTTACACTACATATTATAATCTACTAATATTTCACTTCCTATTTATCTATACTTTTCCCATTTCTCATATTTACACTACATTTGTAATCTACTAATATTTCAATCTCTATTTATCTATACTTTTCCCATTTCTCCTAAATTTACACTACATTTGTAATCTACTAATATTTCACTCCCTATTTATCTATACTTTTTCTATTTTTTCTTCATTTATACAACGTATCATCATCTCTTCATATTTCTCCTGTTTATCTATCCTCATTTATCTATACTTTTCCATTTACATATATTTTTTCCATTTTCATAAATTTATACTACGTTTCATCATCTCTTCATATTTCTAATGACCACTCCTATTTATCTATCCCTATCTATTTATACTTTTTCTTATTTACATCAATCTATACTAAATATCGTTTTCTTCGAATATTTCTAATAAACTATTTCCTATTTACATGTGTCTTCCCATTTCCATTAACCTATACTACTCCTACATTTCCTAAACCTATCCTAATTATTATTAACCTATCCTATGCTTTATTGTTTTCTAATATTTACAATAAGTTTTTATTTACTTATACTTCCAATTTTCATTAACCCATCCTATGCCTTTTATCGTCTAATATTTCCAACAAGCCCCCTGAAATTCACCCTATCTCAAATTTGTCCTATCGATATCAATTCTGACCCAATGTACCTATAATAATTTTTCTAAACTTCTAATTCTTAATCTTTCTTCAATAATGCCCCATCTTTATTTTTCCTATCACCTGGACATTTAATACCTTTATTTTCTTCATCATCGAAATTTCCCTCAAATTAATTTATATTTATCTTCACACATTCACCATTTATTTTTAATACTTCATCCCATTTGATGCATTTCCCTTTGCATAATACCTCCTTGCTTTCCGCATTTATTTTTATCTCCAACTTTTCTATAATATTCATCCCCCATATAGTGTCCATTTTTAATCCAGGTACAATCACGTATTCATTTTCAAATTTCTCTTCTCCTATCTCACACTTCAGAATCACTATATTACTTACACATGCAAACTTTCTATTGTTTGGTACTATTAAATTACACTTCCTCATCGGCATTATTTTTTTCATTAATTTTCTTATTCGAATAAAATCTTCTGAGACGAACGATACCTCTGCTCCGGTATCTATGAGTATTCTAATTACTTTATCCTCTACTATTGAATTAATTATAGACAATAAATTTCTACTAAAATCATCTTCCATTTCCAGTTTTATGAATTCCCGCTGATGTTCATATTTGTTTATTTCCAAGGGCTTATTTGGTTTGTCTTCTATTAAAAATTTGTATTTGTAGTAGATAGGCCTGGTCAATTCGTGACCTTAGCATAGGTATCATTAATCCTTTTTGATTCCGTTAATCCTTTCAAATGTCCTTGGTTAATTTCGCTTCGGTTATCATTCTTAATTTGGTCTCTCCTGTTTGGTTCTTGCCATGGTCAAGTTCTCACATTACCGTTGGAGTTGTTTCTATGATTTCCTCTGTAATTATGATTCGTCCTTTCGTATTGTATCCTGCCGATTGGTATACTTCTTGGCATTTTTTTGGTTTTGTTGGTTGAGTAAACGTTTGACCTTCTTCTCTGCGATTCAATCCTATGTCATCGTATCTCTGCAAGTATTCTAAGAATATGTCACGATCCATGATGTTCTGTAGAGCGATGTACCGCCTCACCTCTACTTCAAAATGTGCTGCCAGATATTTAATAATTTGTTTCTCTTCCAACGGAAGGTTCAACTGTTTCGCTATACTAAATTTCTTAATTGCGTATTGTTCCCTGGTCATACCTAAATTTTTATTGTATCTTCTCATAGTCAAATCATTTTTCACCTTATATTGTTGAGTATTCCCCCAGAATTGTCTCAAAAATTTGTTCTCAAAATCTTGAAACGTTGTTAATTCATCCTTAATCAGATCAAACCATGTTTCTGCATTACCTTTTATCATAGCTTTTACCAAATTTTATTTATACTGCTCATCCGTTATGCCCTGCGTCAGTGTTTTGATATCCTTTCAGAATAATGTTGGATTCGGTTTGTTATCTCCTGAAAATTTCGAATACTGCTCAAATGTTATATTTGGGTGGCTCAATCTTAAGGGTTCTTGATTATATATCATCCTATTTCTGCCAAAATTCATTACATTAATTTTTATATCCTCAATTTCTTTAGTTACTCTGCTAATTTCCGTTTCATAACTTCTTTCGATGTTCTGTACTTTCTTCCTAAGTTTATAATTTTTCCACTTGTTTCTCTTTCATTAGCCTCTTGTATAGATATAGATATAGATATAGACTTTAATAACTTCACTTCTTACGCAGTCAATATCTTCCATAAGATTTATCCCTTTATTTTGTGTTTGGAAACGCATCTCTTCCTTTCGCTGATTTTGTCTTTCTAAGATCGTCACTTAATCTCACTATTCTGGAACTTAAATCTTCCCCCAATTTATCTAAATTTTTCCCAAATTCTAGCATGGCATTATCTATCATATTTGTCATGATTTGTTCATTCTTCTCTATCATGGCCTGTTCATTCTTTTCTGTTCAATTTATGATGGCCTGTTCATTCTTCTTCATACTGTCATTTAGTGCCATTAACATTTTTATTATTCTTGAATCTTGGGTGGACCGGTGTTCTTCACTATGACTCTTCTCCAACATTCTTCCTGCAGCTTCCATTTTTATTATTACCCTACAATTATTTTAAATTCAAAATAAAACCCTCGATTTTGTTGCCTTTAATTTTTTCTTAATTTATTTTGATTTAACCTCACGTTGATGCGATATTTTATTTTTAGTTCAGTCCTACGTTCGTGCGTCAATTGATCTCTTGGAATGTAATATTTTAGTTTAGCCCTACGTTGTCTTGACAATTATCTTTTGTGATGAGATGTTTTAGTTCAGCCCCAGGTTGGTCATGTCAATTTACTTTGTTGTGATACTGTAGCAATACCCCTATGCGCCTTTTTTGTGAATTAAAAAAGTTAAAAATTTTAATCTGTCAATGTTTGATTTTTAATATATAATTTTAATTGCGTCGGCTAACTCAGTTTTAATTTACGCACGGAGCTTGCGACAATACGACAAACAAAGGGTTCAAATTTATTTTTTACCTCTTCTTCCTGTTCTAATCTTTAAACCAAAACACCATTAAGCACAAATTATTATAATGTTCTCAAAAATATTTACAACATATGAAAAGTTTAAAGATTCTCTAAATAGAACTTTCATTGAAAAAATTAATAATTATCATTCCCAAAGATGATAAAAAAACAGCAAAATCACTATTATTATTATTATTATGAACTGAAGCCCGATGAACGTTTATTCAACTTCTTTAAATATTTACGTAATTTACAACGTGTACTAAAACAAAACGATCCTTGCAGACCTCTCACATAAATTATCATGAAAACAATTTCTAAAGTAATTAAATTAGAAATATTCAATGAAATGTTAATTTTTAAATTATTCAGTTTAAAAATGCACAACGAAATATTCACAAATAAAATAATAAAACATTCAGATTGACTAACCTGTTGTTTTCAGCTCGAATCAGTCCCTGGTCCAACTGCTTTAGGTATTGTCTGCATCCCTCTTAGCATAGCCTCAAATCACTCTAGCGTCCTCCGTTAAACTCCTTGACAATTCATAGTTGAAGTAAATGCTTGTTGCATTTCCTCATTTGATCCAGTAATTATTTATAATCACTTATTCATTAATCGTTCATAATTATTCTCCAGTAATTATTTAGAATCATCAACCAGTAATTATTTAGAATTCTTCTCCAGTAATTATTTAGAGTTGCCTTTTGAAGGGTAAAACGACAAACCTCTTAATTTTCCATAATTACAATGGTATTATTTCACACTTCACAATAAATTACTTTAAGTAAATATCTTCGTTTTAAGTGATGTGAACTAAGTCTTACTTCATGTTGAAAATCATTTGTTTACAAATCCGGTCGTATTTAAATGCATCGTCCATCTATTGACAAGCGCAGAGTTCGTTGTTATGCATGATATTTTTATACCAGGTTTTTGGATATTCCATCGTATTATATTGTATGTTGAAATCAACGCATTGCTTTTGTCACGTACAATTTCGAGTTAATAGCATTGATTCCCTTGGATTTTTATACCTCTAGATAAGTAAACCATTGTTTGTTCAAATAAATTTGGTAAACTTTGATTTTAATTATTATGCCTTGCTTGTTTCCAATAAATCAGGTGTCGATTTTAGCTTTCTAGTCACGTAGATTTAATACAATTTATGCATCAAATTATATGCTTTTGTTATCTGCATTTGTTATATGCATTTTTAAACCTGCTTGTTTTAATTGGGATCCTTAACGTAATAATGATGCGTTATCCATGCGTGTCGTGTTTCAGCTTGCGTTTATGTTGTTTAACGACTTGAAAATTTGTTTATTCTAATAAATCTTCAGAATATTTTTTATTAACTAAATTAATTTTGATTATGGTTTATATACAGGGCGTTGTCATTTACTTTACAGTCTAATTATCGTATTTCTTGTTTTGTTCAGAAAACTGTTTCGTTTTCTGAGCCCTCATGTATTTTATATAAAGTGCGCTATACTATTGGTCCTAACTATCCTTAAATGACCTTATTAACACAGCAATATATATATATATATATATATATTATTATGTAAGGGGGGGGTACAAGGCTTCTAAGGGTGGATTTGTGTTAATAGGGGTGTATGCCAAACAATAGGATTAATATATCAGATCTAATAATTAAAAAAACTATATATTTTGCTGTACTTTACATATGCTAAAGTATGTACCAATTTAGTTTGAAACATATGTGCCAAAAGGTAGACAACATGACTTTATGACGTTGATATAATGCACGGTACTTAAGGTTTTATACTGAGTTGATATTTTATGAGCCAGTGAAAGTACATTTGCCGTCGGAAAGCCGAACGCACTTATGGATATCTGCAACCAACAAAGCGTCCAGGTCGTGTGTAAATTATTTTGGCTTTTCTTTGAATAGAATCAACTTTTGGACGAATTGTAAAATCAAAATTAAAAGTGAATAGAAATGTAAAAGGTTATTGAAGAATTGTGAAGTGTTTTTGGACCAATAGTAGAAATTAAGAATATTATAAAGACTGTAGTGAAGGTATTTTGGACACGAAAAGAAAGACGAATTGTTATTGGATACTGTATGTTTTAGAATTGTAATTCAAGTAAGCTAAGGTTGTTGATCTTATCGCTAAGCGAAATAAATAAAAAAATTCTAATTTCGATTATATTCAGATAAAGACGTGTTTTACAAAACCTGCGTTAAAAGTTGTACAAATATTTATTAAAATAAAAGTTTATGTGTATTAAAGAGTCTAATTTAGTAAAGTGAGAGTAATAAGAAGCATCGAGAGTATAAAGGCAACGATTATTAAAGAAGATTTGGAGTGGTTAATAGTGCGACGGGAAAAGCGACGATTTATTTAGGTTTGAGCAAGATTGGTGTTGGTTTTGAGTAGATTTGGTTAAACGGCAGCAGGAGATTTGAGTGGATATAGAAGGCAACGACGATATTGATAATTTTGGAGTGATTTGAGCAGATTAACGGCAGTAAGGACATCGTGTGGATATTATAGGAATAGCAGGACAAGGATTGATTTAAAATAGGACGGCTGGATTGATTTGGATTGAGAAAGGAGAGGATTAATTGGAATACGAAGTAGGGAAACAGGAGAGCAGTAGATTACGAGGAAGAATTAACGCAGGGGAAGTAGATACAACGGTTTTTTTTTAAATTCTAAATTGGGGTAAAATTATTTCAGATTTGGGGTCAACGAAATTGGTTAAGAACACCTGGAGGCAATACGCAAGTGGACTACGATTGAGAATCCTTGTGAAGGTGCGTACGGTGAATACGATCTTGAGCCAGCAGTAAAAGAAGGCCTTCAGCGCGGTATAATTCTGGTAAGTACCGTGAATATCTTAAAACGTCAAAATTAAAGTCATAAATAGTTTACATAAATTAATTTGGCACCAAGCAACTTTGATCTGTTAAAATTTGGCATATATAGAAAATCAGTGCATTAAGAAAGTGGTAAAACAAACGAGGGTGCAGTTTGGTTGGGTAGTGCACATCTACTCACGATTGAACTCACGGTGAGTAAGGTGAACACCCTGAGATTAAGGTTTCATATAGTCGAGGCATAACATATAGTAATCAGTAAATAAATAACCAACCAAACGTTGCTAAAGCACCTCGAATAGAAGTCATTTATTGAATACAAAATAGGGGCGACGACAAAAGTCGTGTAGCAGATTTTGTGTGGAGTAAACAAACAAAAGTAAAGAAGTTAGTAGCCAGAAGAAGGTTGTAGGAGGTAGAAGAATATATATATATATATATATATATACATATATATATATATATTATGGATTCAAAGGGTTAAATTTGGGGTAAGCAATGCAATTTCAAACACCCTGTATAGAGAAACAAACAATTTATTTACGCCCAAAATTTATTTCATTTATTTAATTTAAACGGACAAGTATTGACGTATTTTATAATTAATAACGAAAAAAGATTATAGGTATATAAAGAAAACCAGTTTTAAAATAAATAGAAACGCATAATTAATTTAATTTATTTTAAATCAACGTGTAATAGCATTGGAAAACACACCCGCGTAAAAAAATCGATAATCCCAAGGCAAAAGGTTTGTTATAGCAAGCGAGGACGTCAGTTGTATCGAATACCGTGAAAATAAGCTCCGGGAATTGTTGTTTTAAACGGTCGATAATTAAGAACACCTGCATGTTTTGAAAGGTTACCTTCTTTGAATTTATCAACATCATAAAGCGGGCTTTAAAGAAAATATTTTCAACCGTCAATTGCTTCAAATAAACAAGTTAACAAAGTTTTTAAAGAGCGGAGGAGATGCACGATCAATAATATGCTACAGATAAAGACGGATATAAAAACATTGGCTTTAAAATGCACGTACTCAATCCACGTGGAGGCAAGTGACGCTGTCAACAATATCGATTTTCTATAACTCAAGTGGGGTTGGAACGCGATATCTAATATGCACAAGACAGGGATAAAAATATTACAGGCGGAGTTTTATGACGACATAGGACTGTATCATTGGTTGAAACGAATAGTTTTACAACGGAGAAACACGCGACAGGTGATGTGGTTTTTCGAAGTATATAGCGCGTCCACAAGGTTAATTTCTGGGAGCTTTAAGGCGGTTAGATTAAAATTTGTAGAAGTGTGATTTTAAAAATAAGTATTTCGGGTGAAGAGTGGCCAGTGGTGGCATTTTAACAGTATAAATACTCGGAGAGAATGGGGCTCGTTCTCTTTTGATTCTTTTACTCTTTGAATTTTTATCGCTTTAGACTACGTATAATAATTAACCGACGTTATAGTAGAAGCTTGTGAGTATTGAAAAATTTCATAATTCAGTAAACGTAGTATTAGCACTTATAACGTGGTAAGTTCCTTGTAGTTATTAACGGGAGTAGTGTCGAGTGAATTAAATTAACCGAGGTCCAACTAATACCATAACAAGCTAATAAATCAATAAACACAAGTATAATCCGTGAATTTGGATGCTGGGATGGAATGGTAATTAGTAGCACGGAGCTCGGCGTTGACTGAGGTTATCATCTATAAATATCTGGAGGATCATAGCGCATAATCACGAAGCCAAGGGGTTCTGGATAGCATCATCGAAGAAGATAGAGTCTTAAAGCATTTGTCAGGTAACTCATTTGTATTTTCTGTTATCTGATAAACTTTTGGAATTATTTGTGATGTGTGAGTGAACATTGGGGTTATTTATGGTTATTTAACGTATCGGAAAAGATACGTGTACTTGACAGTTAGTAGGGTTATTTTAAATATTAAAAAAAAAGGTGTATGTAAAGCTTACTAAATTTCATTATGAATTTAAATTGGAATGTTAAATGTACATGGGTTGATTAATTTTGTGGTAATTTTATGACAGGTAAAAGGCATACATTAATAAACTGGGTTATTATGAGCCATACTCCAGTGTGCAATAAATATAGGGTATTATTTGGGGCACATCTGCTCCAATTGTATTAAATGTGTATACTAATAAAAATTTAAAACAAGGACTTTACAAAAATATCACTTATTGAATTGTAACCAAACTGTATATATCTGTGAATAATAGTTTGTAAATAGCGGTAAATAAAGATTGTATGATTGTTGTATTATTTGATGGTTTTATTGAATGGCGTGAGTGGGAAGGAAGAATGATTGTAAACTTAGGTATCCGAGAAGAGGCACAGCTGAGCTAGCCAGGGAAGCTGCTAAAGATATTTTGAAGCAGAAATCAGGGTAAGAAATTTTTTTGTTGTAAACTTTTTAATTTTAAAAAGTATTTAATGACAAACTCTCAATTCTTAAACTTTAATCCCCGGATTCACAGCAATCTTATGACAGCCGAACGTTAGAACTCGAATGATTTTTAGGGAATTCCAGAAACTTTATATATATATATATATATATATATATATATACAGGGTGCCCGGAAAATACGTGTACAACGTAAGAACAGAGATTCTTTGGCTCGAAATAGATCGATTTGAGCCAACTTACCTATTATACAAGTTGCTTCATTTAGCCGCTAGAGGGCTTCAAAAATCGTGAAAAATATTTGATATTTTAAAATAACTCGAAAACGCGTCGATAGATTTTGACTATTTTTGAGGTGCGAGTTTCTACTTCCAATTGACATCTTTTGGTGGTGTACGCAATAATTTTAAAAGCATACGAGTGTCCCAAAAATAATGTATTGTATAAATATCGACCATTACTTTTTTCCTGTTTATGCAATGACTACGAATTTTTTATGAGTAGCCGACTTAATTTGGAAACTTTTTTGTCTCTTGTAAAATTTTGATTAGACGATCGGTTTGACAGAAAAAAATAATTTCAAATGTATGTTTTTTTATTTTTATTTCTTTGTTTTGTTTATTTTTTATTACTATCATTGAAAATTAACAGAGCGGTACAAGTGTTGGACCATTACAATAAATTTTTTAAATGGCCGCCATTTTCTTCAATGCACAAATTAACTCTTCGTAAGAAGTTTAACTGAAACCTCTGCATTGTTTGTGCATTATTTTTTAAAGAGTTGGCTACATTTAAAATTCGTCTATACAATTCTTCTTCGCTATCAAGTGTAGACGAATAAACCTTAGATTCTAAGGTACCCCACAAAAAATAATCACAGGGCGTCAAGTCCAGCGATCGTGCTGGCCAATTTGTAGGAGCATCATATCCCCTTACGATCCATCGATCCGGATATTTTTCGTGTAAATGTTGTCGTGGGGAGGAGCACCATCGTGCATGAACCACATGTCTTGGCGAAGTAACAATGGCAGATCTTCCAATATATTCGGCAATGTTTGTTCTAGAAAGTTGAAATAATTGTCTCCGTTCAATCGGTTTGGTATCACAACAGGACCGATAATAAAATTATCAATAACTCCAGCCCAGACATTAATCTTAAATTCATGTTGATAGTGAGTCACTTTAGTTGCATGAGGTTTTTCTACAGCGTAAACATGTTCATTATGTATGTTAGTAATACCAGATCTTGTAAAAGAAGCTTTCTCTGTAAATAAAATTTTAGGACTAAAATTTGCATTTTGAATTCTCTGATCTTGAATAAATTGACAGAAAGCTAGACGCCTCTCAGGATCGATAGGCAAAAGGTCTTGTACCTGTTGAACGTGGTATGGGTGTAATAACTGTTCCTTTAAAACGTCATGAACAATACTTTTAGAAACTTGTAGTTCAAGTCCTAAGCGTCTGGTGCTTATTTTTGGGTCTTCTTCAACTCTATCCAAAATTTGTTCCTCCAGATCCGCAGTTCTTGTGGTACGTTGACGTCCTCGATCCGCATTTCTTGACTGAAAGCTACCAATTTCACGAAGACGTCTTTCAATATTTGCGAATGTTTGGTGGTTTGGCATTCGGCAATTAGGAAATCTTTCCTATATACTCTGACGCTTTCACGACCATTGCCTTGACATAATCCGAAAACCAAAAGCATATCCACCTGTTCGTTGTTTGTGTAAGTACTCATAATGTAAGATGAAAGATGCAAACTTTTATTGAATTAAGCAGAAATTCACGACATGACAGGCAAACTGAGGTTAAATAATATTCAAATTAAATAACAAATCAAAAGCAAAGCCAACTACTAAACTATGCTTTTTTATTTGCCCCGTTTTATACTTAATGCAGCAATAATGACGAAAGTATGCAGACATTTTAAATTATTTTTTTCTGTCAAACCGCTCGTCTAATCAAAATTCTACAAGAAACAAAAAAGTTTCCAAATTAAGTCGGCTACTCATAAAAAATTCGTAGTCATTGCATAAACAGGAAAAAAGTAATGGTCGATATTTATACAATACATCATTTTTGGGACACTCGTATGCTTTTAAAATTATTGCGTACACCACAAAAAGATGTCAATTGAAAGTAGAAACTCGCATCCCAAAAATGGTCAAAATCTATCGACGCGTTTTCGAGTTATTTTAAAATATCAAATATTTTTCACGATTTTTGAAGCCCTCTAGCGGCTAAATGAAGCAACTTGTATAATAGGTAAGTTAGCTCAAATCGATCTATTTCGAGCCAAAGAATCTCTGTTCTTACGTTGTACACGTATTTTATTTATATATATTGAAACTGATTTTATTTTTTTTTGATGGGCTGACACTACTACTACTAGTGGCTTCAACTAGCCTCACGCATGGGCGCAAGTGCAACTTCTTTCTTTAATTTTCAATGGCTTTACGTTGTCAGCGCCAATGAAACTATTTTCTTAACACATATAACTGACCCTAGAAGTTGGGTGTCAGCAAAACGAAGTCTTCCGACGTAACTAGGGGTCTATTCCTTGGGTAGAGCTATGAGCAATGGGGGGGTAAGTCGAAATCTGTTGGGGGTCACACTCAAACTAAAACAAATAGGCGCCACCAAGTCCAGATTGATTCATGTTAATAGCATGGCATATTTCTAAGGGCGGACGTGGAGGCCCAAAGAAAAAAAGATCGCCTTCGGTGACAAAAACCTGTCTTAACAGAATAAGACGCTGTTCCTGTAAGAAAGAATAATAATTAAGTCAACATAGAAAATGGGAACACTGTTTGTGTCCCTCAAATATGCCTAAAAAAAAGTAAAAAAAATATTTTCTACATAAGGGTGGCATCAAAATTCAACTCTTATTGATTTTCGGTTGTTAGGTTTGATCACACTTGATCAAAATAAAAAACTTTAAGCTTGGGTTAATAATTTACTAGAAAGAATTCCTTTATCTTTAAATAAAATTTAATGCAACAAAATTAAATAATTACTTGAATTAGTTTGTAAATTTAAGGTAAGGTTTATCAACCTGATTCATGATCAAATATATTACAACAAAGTGTAACTTGTTACACTAATATTTTCTAACCCATTCAGATCTGTTTAGGTCGATTACATTATCAAAATTGAAATACAAAATTTTCTCGTTAAGCTAAATGTACTAATTTCAGTTTAAAATGAAAATGTTCACAAAGATATTCTCGTTTTCAAAGGTGGTAGTAATATAATACTAAGCATCTGCTTTCAAAGATACAAGTGTCAGCAGCATATTTCAAACAAACAAGTGACATAGTTACACCTGTTATTTTATACTGAAGCAACGTGTTGTTTCTGACAAAATAAACTGAGTAAATTTTAAGTTTGGTACTGGGAAATCCAGCTTAGTAACAGATAAAGTGAATAACAAAATCGTATTTCTACGTATCGAAACAAAATAGCGTGCTTCCTGAATGGAACACAAAAGAATTTCTTAATGCTACTACGAACCAAACAAAACTGCTTTCCTAGACTGGATTAGGACGTGCATCGCCATGCGGTACTAACTGCTTACATCCTATCAAAGTAGTATCTTGGCTCGGAGCAACAAACGATCTCCTATTAATTAGATCTGCTTTCCATCCTCTAAATACACGTGTTAAAGTGAAGTGGTTTTCTTAACGTTGATTCAAAGTTCTAAGTTCTTGTCGTTTAAATTCTTATCACCTAAATTTTGTAGCGTAATCTTTCGTCGTCTAATCTTGGTTGCGCGTTATTCAGAAAATGTATCACTCAATCAAACCGACCCGCAGGTCACTGGCCATTGTTCTCGTATACATCTTGCTGCTTCTTTTACCTATCTCCGAGTGCCTATCCCGCGCACTCGGACGATGGGAGGATCCCAAGGGGGGAGTTGTCATTCCTCTCAACGCGCTTGCGACTGGGTGTGGAATACACCGACATCCAAAACAACTAGACTAACGAGTCAAGATGCTGTTACAATGTAATATTTTAATTGTTAAACGTATTACGACTTTACTTAATAAAGGTGTTTAACTATTGTCGTACCTTTAATGAAGAGAATTATCAATTCGAAAATAAAATTGTTACACTACCCCTTTCCTAAAAGAAAAAAAATTTTTTCAAGGAATAACTTTAAGTATAACAAATACAAAATTTTTTTTTTTTTTTTTATAAATATACTAGCCTTTTCTACCTTCCTAACTATCAATACAATTTTTATAAATTTATTCAAACGAGGGAGACAAATATTTACAAATTCGAGTGTGTTGGTAACTACGTGTACCTGACGTCCATCGGGAGACAAAATCGGGGAGTCACAATCGGTATAAGTCAAAATTGGAAGGGGTCAAATTAGAAAGTCAAACACTCCACGGGACAAAAAAATTAATCAAAATTCAAACTCAAAATAATCCTTCAACTAGAGGTTCTTATTCTTACCAAGGCTAGTATTTACTAACTGTAACCAAACATTTCACAATTTATCTCTTCTTCCACAAAAAAAACTTCAATTCCTGGAGCTCTATTAGCTCTATCTACAAAAAAAAGGGAATGCTACAACATCAAAACAGCATAACCATTCAAAATATTATCACTATAAGGTGACAATCAAAAGAAAGACCCTACTAATAGGCCTAAATTTCAAACACTATTATCACAAAGTGATAATCAAAATAAAAGTAACCCAACCAAAAGGTTGCGCACAACTTTCAAATACAAAAAATTATCACTTTATCGCAAAGAGATAATCAAAACTAAGGTAACCTAACCATAAGGCTACTTATCAAATTCAAATACAAAATATCATCACTTTATTGCAAAGAGATAATCAAAACTGAGGTAACCTAACCATAAGGCTACTTAACAAATTCAAATACAAAATTGAACCAGATAGGGCTGTAATCTCCTACACCCTACTGATTATCCTATCACTAATTTCCAAACAACAGATCCCATTAGTGATGGACCAAATGGTGAGGCTCACCGGGCAAACTTTTGACCTTATCAAACAAAAAAATTTCGAACGGTCAAAACAAGGGAAAGAATAAATCAATATTCTCTCTACCTCGATATGTAGAAATCAGGACTAACAACTTAAATAGCCCACCTACTTCTACATCTAAAAGATATCTGTCAACGACATCTTCTAAACACATCTCCGAATAACGCGCGAACAAAACGACCAGCGTGCACACCAATGCACACCTCAAACCTACAAAACCTACAAAATCCTTAACCACTTGTTCCACTTATCAAACAAAATACTCAAAATTAGTGAAACGACACTAAATCAAAAATCGGAACAAAACAAAGCAAACCACTACTGTATTACTTAACATCAAAGAGATGACCAGACCGGAACTAATCGTCAGGATCATCATTTTCATTTGGACACGATGCTTCAACGGGTTTCAAGTCTTTTACGTGCCATTTCCCGGCTCTTGTTCCATCTTCATTCTCTAACTCATACACTAAATTGGAATGTTTTTTTCGAACTTTACTCAAAACGAACTTTGGAGCTAACTTAGCGGAGAATTTATCACCAGCACTCGAGAGTACCTTATTAGCTCTCCAAACACTTTCTCCGACTTGGAATGAAATGTCTCTTCTTCTAAGATTGTAGCGTTTACTCGAACGTTGATAAGCTACATGCAAATTTTCACGGACATTTCCAAAATATCAAACAAAAGTTGACGATCCAACACATAAGAAGGTCTACTACTGGAGACGACATCAACATCCTCACCAGGTTTAAAATTATCACTATAAGCTTTTCCACTTAAGGGTACCTGACGACCAAAGACTAAAAAATTTGGAGAATAGTTGGTGGACTCATGTTTTGCTGAATTAATTGCGTACTGAATTTTTGATATTTCATTATCCCACGTATCATGTTCTTCTACGTATGAACGAATTGCAGTACCAACTGTCTTATTGATTCTTTCCACAAAATTGCATTGGGGAGCATAAACAGCATTATACCAAATCTTTTGAATTTCGTACTTTGCACACAAAGCTTTAAAAATACGTCCAATTAATTGTGGACCATTATCACAAATAACAAATTGTGGTACTCCGTAGACAAGAAATACTTTTTCCTCCAAAAACTTCTCAATCAAATGTGCCGTGGCACTACGCAAAGGTTGTAAAATCGAATACTTCGAAAACTAATCACCAACAACTAAATGCCATTTACCTGCTTATGAGTCATCAATAAAAAAACTAATCACGACGATAGCTAACAAAAAAATCAGTGTTCAGGTACACTCTCACCCTACTACCAACTGAACTGTCGAAACAACTACAATGCTTCACAACGCCTAAATATGCTAGAGTGACAAACTCTCTACGAGTCTCACCTAGACTAACAATACAAAAATTTACATCAAATCAAAAAAAGATGCAAAAAAAATTCTAGAGCGCCTAACTCACCTCGAGTCTCGTCTAGACTTATGTAATGCCGAGCGACCAACTCTTCCTGAGTCTCGTCTGGACTAACATACTGCTGAGCGACCAACCACGACGACAAGTTCCGCCTAGACTAAATTGCGTTGCAATGCTGATCTAAACAAAAATCTGCTAACAAAATCAAAAACGTGCTTATGCACAAGAGCAATTCTCAAATGACACGACGACAGCTCACTCCAATGTACCTTCAAAATAGAATCTCTAGCCTTATCATCAAATTTGGACAAAAATGTTCTTTATTGACTCAAACAAACCAAACAACAGACTTATCAGCTTCTTTAGCTGACAGTCTTCCTAAAACTTTACTCCAACACTGGTCTCTTACTCACTACTCCTCTAATTTTCAGTTCATACTCCAATTCTTCTTTAAGTAGACAAACAATTTGGAATTTTTTCCGACATGATTACAAAAGCCTAATATTTTAATGAGATCAAACTAATAAATCCAAATGACTTGAACCCTACAAAAATTATCAAAACAAATTCGGGCAACCAAAGGCAAAAGTCAAAAGGTGTATTTGGTAATATAAATTTTACCAAAATAATATCAAAAAAAATTATATTGGGTCAAAACAGAATGAAAGTTAAAAATAAATTTAACTGAGTTAATTAATTGACTGACTGGGGGTTAACGTTACAACCAATCTTTTAAACAACCAAACCCAATTATCACATAAACGTTGAGCAAACAAATCTCGATGCAAAACTATTTTTGAACAACCAAATTTCAATGCAAAATGGATTTTGAACTAACAATTTTCGACGCAAATTAAATTTTGAACAAACAAATTTCGAAGCAAATTAAATTTTGGACAAACAAATTTCGAACCCCAAACGTTGAACGGACAAATCTCGACGCCTCACACGTTGGGCGCAGTGAAACGAGAAACGAATTATGGCAAGCCCCACGTTGGGCGCCAGTGAAACTGATTTTATTTTTTTTTGATGGGCTGACACTACTACTACTAGTGGCTTCAACTAGCCTCACGCATGGGCGCAAGTGCAACTTCTTTCTTTAATTTTCAATGGTTTTACGTTGCCAGCGCCAATGAAACTATTTTCTTAACACATATAACTGACCCTAGAAGTTGGGTGTCAGCAAAACGAAGTCTTCCGACGTAACTAGGGGTCTATTCCTTGGGTAGAGCTATGAGCAATGGGGGGGTAAGTCGAAATCTGTTGGGGGGTCACACTCAAACTAAAACAAATAGGCGCCACCAAGTCCAGATTGATTCATGTTAATAGCATGGCATATTTCTAAGGGCGGACGTGGAGGCCCAAAGAAAAAAAGATCGCCTTCGGTGACAAAATCCTGTCTTAACAGAATAAGACGCTGTTCCTGTAAGAAAGAATAATAATTAAGTCAACATAGAAAATGGGAACACTGTTTGTGTCCCTCAAATATGCCTAAAAAAAAGTAAAAAGAATATTTTCTACATAAGGGTGGCATCAAAATTCAACTCTTATTGCTTTTCGGTTGTTAGGTTTGATCACACTTGATCAAAATAAAAAACTTTAAGCTTGGGTTAATAATTTACTAGAAAGAATTCCTTTATCTTTAAATAAAATTTAATGCAACAAAATTAAATAATTACTTGAATTAGTTTGTAAATTTAAGGTAAGGTTTATCAACCTGATTCATGATCAAATATATTACAACAAAGTGTAACTTGTTACACTAATATTTTCTAACCCATTCAGATCTGTTTAGGTCGATTACATTATCAAAATTGAAATACAAAATTTTCTCGTTAAGCTAAATGTACTAATTTCAGTTTAAAATGAAAATGTTCACAAAGATATTCTCGTTTTCAAAGGTGGTAGTAATATAATACTAAGCATCTGCTTTCAAAGATACAAGTGTCAGCAGCATATTTCAAACAAACAAGTGACGTAGTTACACCTGTTATTTTATACTGAAGCAACGTGTTGTTTCTGACAAAATAAACTGAGTAAATTTTAAGTTTGGTACTGGGAAATCCAGCTTAGTAACAGATAAAGTGAATAACAAAATCGTATTTCTACGTATCGAAACAAAATAGCGTGCTTCCTGAATGGAACACAAAAGAATTTCTTAATGCTACTACGAACCAAACAAAACTGCTTTCCTAGACTGGATTAGGACGTGCATCGCCATGCGGTACTAACTGCTTACATCCTATCAAAGTAGTATCTTGGCTCGGAGCAACAAACGATCTCCTATTAATTAGATCTGCTTTCCATCCTCTAAATACACGTGTTAAAGTGAAGTGGTTATCTTAACGTTGATTTAAAGTTCTAAGTTCTTGTCGTTTAAATTCTTATCACCTAAATTTTGTAGCGTAATCTTTCGTCGTCTAATCTTGGTTGCGCGTTATTCAGAAAATGTATCACTCAATCAAACCGACCCGCAGGTCACTGGCCATTGTTCTCGTATACATCTTGCTGCTTCTTTTACCTATCTCCGAGTGCCTATCCCGCGCACTCGGACGATGGGAGGATCCCAAGGGGGGAGTTGTCATTCCTCTCAACGCGCTTGCGACTGGGTGTGGAATACACCGACATCCAAAACAACTAGACTAACGAGTCAAGATGCTGTTACAATGTAATATTTTAATTGTTAAACGTATTACGACTTTACTTAATAAAGGTGTTTAACTATTGTCGTACCTTTAATGAAGAGAATTATCAATTCGAAAATAAAATTGTTACACTATATATATATATATATATATATATATATATATATATATGCCGACTTCTGGTATAACAGAAAGTGCTTTCGTACGAAAAAGACGCTTTTCAAAATTCCCGACTGAATATTTTCAGTTCTTCTAACGTTGCTGTTTCATATACACATTAAAAAAACACCTTGCCTGAACTAACTAGGCATACTCTGCCTAAAGATTTTTTAATGAGCAATAGCGATTTTAATTTTTATTTTAACTAGCACAACAGTAAAATGTGTAAAAGTACCTAGATTTTTACCTCCATATTTAGATGTTCTCTTTTTAAAAGTATTTGCAATATACGTAGTTGTATCAGAAACCTTTGTATTTCATAAGCACTAAAATTATGCATCTTTTAGCAATGTTGCAACCAAAGCATGCATTTTATTTTATGGAGTCTTTTTATGAAGTTCTTTTATTAATTTTATTTTATTTTATTAATCTACATTAATACTTTTTTATTTAATTATATTAAGTACCAAGTTGAAATAACACTCTAAAACATTTATATAAAGAATTGCATAATCCGGGTTGACAGCTTTGTTGGTGTTTTACAATTTTATACATATAATTTGAACATCAGCATTTATTATAAATACGGAGATAAGCAAGATGTGCCATCTAAAATTAAAAATAGAACATAAATAAATTCGTATACATTTTAACCTTTGATAAACCACAGTTATTCGACATTGTTATGAACTAATGATTCACTATACCTCACAAATAGTCGGGCTCTTATAATCCGAAGGAATTATTAATAAATTGTAATTTTCTATTTATTATCCAAACAAGTTGCGCATCTTTCCGTTTAAAAGACGAGATCAATCATATAAAGAATTTCGTGGATGTAATTAATACTGCAACTAAATGGCAGGTAAAATAATAAAGCTACACATGATATTAAATTAATTGTACATAGGAACATAAATAAGCATTTAGAAAAATTATAAAAGAAAAGGCCCCGGAGGGATTCGAACCCTCGATCTCCTGTTTACTAGACAAACAACAACAACAACAACAAAATCAGTTTATTAACATTTTCTACATAAAGATATATGAATTATAACAATTAATAACAAAAATTTACAATTCATATGTATTTTTTATTTATTTTTGTAGTTTAGAATGTCCCTGTCCAAT
Organism: Platerodrilus igneus; assembly: GCA_036346225.1. Taxonomy (NCBI): domain Eukaryota; kingdom Metazoa; phylum Arthropoda; class Insecta; order Coleoptera; family Lycidae; genus Platerodrilus; species Platerodrilus igneus. The sequence continues at coordinate 49,063 of JARFIW010000102.1, forward strand.
GGGACTTACCATTCTCTTCTGTATCTTGGCTTTCTATCTCACTCTGATCTTGTTTTACAATTGGCTAATTGTTTTAGGTGCGTGCGTTTAGTTTCGTTTGTGGTCATTTTGAGCAGGAAAAGTGATTTAAAAACCTGCTTTTAATTTTTACCGTATAGGTTTTTATCATTGTTTAATTTTTTGCATAAATATCGGTAGGTGTTGATATGTCAATTTATGTTTCAGTTTTAGGTGTGTCGTGTCGTGTCTAATTTTTGTTATGTCTCTAAGGAGCTTTGTTTGTAGTTTTGTTGCGTAGAAGTTTTGTGCTATTTTGTTAATGTGCGTTTGTATGGTGTCAATTTTTACTTGTTTGTGTAAGTCCGTTATTCGCGTGTATCTGTCTGCTTCCGTGATGAGTCGTAGACATTTATTTTGGAACCGTTGTAGCGGTTGCCATGCAGTTCTGCTTAAGTTGCACCAAACTGGTGATGCATATGTTATTGTCGGGCGTATTATGCTTGTATATATTAATTTTTTATTTTTTTGTGTTAATTTACTGTTTTTTGCCATTAACGGGTATAATTTTTTATTGACTGCATATCCTTTTATTATGCAATTTTTTATTTGATGTTTAAAGTTAAGTCGGCTGTCAAGGTGTACTCCTAAGTATTTTACTTTTTCTTTTTGATTTATTTTTGTGTCGTTGATTTTTATGGGTTTGAATATCTTGTTGTTAGTGTATTTTTGACTGAATATTATTAATTCCGTTTTGTCTGCATTTACTGTTATTTTCCATTTTTTGTAGTATGGTTCTAGGATGTTTAAGTGGAACTGTGTTTGTTGACTGCATATTATTGCCATGTCCGAATGGGCCTAAATTGCGGTATCATCCGCAAAAAGTGCTGTTTTTGTTTTGGCAAATTCCGGGAGGTCATTTATGTAGATGGTAAACATTTTAGGTCCAAGTATTGATCCTTGAGGGACACCTGCTTGTATGGTTTTAGTTTGCGACCTACATTCCCCTATTTTTACAGTGATTTTTCTGTCTGTCAGGTATGAGTATAGTAGTCTTATTAGATATACTGGAAAACCTAACCCGATTAGTTTATGGACCAAACCTATAATCCATACCCTATCGAACGCTTTTTCTATATCTAACAAGACCATTGCTGTTACTTTGTTTTTGTTAAAGTTTATGAGAGTGTCATTGACTATTCTTGCTATTTGTTGTGTCGTGCTGTGTCTAGGTTTGAAGCCAAATTGAGAGTCCTGTGTTGTCTTAATTTTGTTTTCAAGTTTGTTGATTCTGTTTAGTATTATTTTTTCTGTCACCTTTCCTAATGTTGGTAGCAGACTGATTGGTCTGTAACTAGTTACTTTTTTACGGTCTTTGCTGGGTTTATTGATTGGTAACCCACCGCTGTTTTTCAATATTGTGGAAAATGTTGTAGTCTGAGTATGTTGTTTATTATATATGTTACCTGAACTATTGCTTTTTTGGAAAAGTTCCTTATTACTAAATTCTGAATTCCGTCTTTGCCAGGTGCTTTATTTTTTGGTAGTGTTTTTATGGTATTGGTTATTTGGTGTGGTGTTGTGATTATCGCTTGTAGCTGTTTTTGTGGTATTGTGTGGTTTTGTGTTTTGTGTAGGTATTCGGTCACTGTTTTTGTAATGTTTTCTTGGTCTGTATTGTTTGGTTCAAGCCTGTGTATGGATGCGAAATGTTCTACCAGTGCTTCTGTTTTTTGTCTGTCTGTAATTTGTTCCGAGCCATTGTCTGTTAATGTTGGTATTGGTTCAAATGTTTTCCGTAATGTTTTGGTGATTTTCCACAGGGAGTTGTCTTGTGGGTTGAGTTTTTCTAATTTTTCTGTCCATTTGTTATTATAATTGTCTCTGATTTGTTTTCTTACGTTTCTGTTTGCTTCTGCTAGTAGTTCCTTTACATCAGGGTCTGCCGTGTGTTGCCATTGTTTCCTTAGGCGATTTCTGATTTTGATGTTCTGTATTATTTCATCTGGTAAGGTGTCTTTGGCTGGATCTATTTCTTCGTATTTGCTGTTTTTATTGACTGCTTTGATTATTGCGTTGGTGAACGTTTGTACCATATTTTCCAGTTCTGCTATGTCTTTTGCCATTTGCTGGATTTTTATGTTTTTGTCTAGGTCTGCTTTAAATAGTTTCCAATTTGTGTGTTTGTATGTTCTAATTACTGTTTTGTGGCTAGTTTTGTTGTTTCCATAAGGTAGGTTTAACGTTACTGGATTGTGGTCTGAATCCATTTCACTTAAGGATTTCGGTTCTATTAGATGGTGAATGTTTTTTGCAATTATTATATCGATCGTCGTCGGAGTGGTTCCGTTCGACGAGAAGTGTGTGTGTGATTGTCAGGGAAAATTACCTCTAAATTGTTGTTGTTTGTGTACTCTCTAAGCGTTAGGCCATTTCTGTTGTTTCAGTGGCAATTCCAGTTATAATGCCTAGCGTTTAGGTCACCTATTAGCACTACTTTGTTACGCATTGCAATTAGTTTATTTAAGTCACTATCCTTAAAATTATACCTAGGTGAGTTGTAAGCACTTATAACGTGTATATTGTTCGGGAGTTTTATGCATAGGGCTTCTATATTATTGTCTTCTAATTTAACTTCACTAAACTTAATATTGTTTCTTACAGCTATAGCAACTCCGCCTTGTCCGGTGTCGTTAGGTCCATCTTTTCTAATTACCGTAAAACCTCTTATCCTAAATTTATGTGCATTTTTTAATTTTGTTTCGTTTATCAATACAATGTCTACTCGGTGTGTATTGATAAAATGAATAAATTGTCCTATTTTTTGTAATATACCATTTGCGTTCCATGTTGTTATATTGACTTTATAATCCATAACTGTTCAGGGTGGTTACAAAATTGTTAAAAGCCGTGAATTTGTCTAGAGGAGATTTGCAGTTCACTAACACAGAGTTTAATTCTTTTACTGCTCTGAGCATCGCTTTCATGTTGATTAATGTGTTTAGTTTACCTATTTCTCCAACGAGTTCGTAAAATTCTTCTTGCTGTTGATTTAATTGTGGACGTTGGGTGGCTTCTTGTTGTTTCTCTTGTTGTTGGTGCAGAAGTTTCGACCATGCGTTTGTCACTGTGGGGTTAGCACTAAGTGTAGGAAACTGTTTTTTACTGTTTATATTTGGGGCTGCTTGTGTTGATTTATTTTCTTTGTCCATTATTTTTTCAACAATATTTATGTACACGGGACAATTCTCGCTGCTTGCGGGATGTGGTCCATCGCAGTTGGCGCATTTTGCAGGCGTCTCTTTCGATTTTTTGCACAAATATGTCCAATGTTCTCCCGCACATTTGACGCATTTTACAATACCTCTACAATTACCGGTCGCGTGGGACCACATCTGGCATCTACGACACTGTGTAATGCGCTTTTTCTTTAGTTGCCGTTCCCAGCTTATTCTTGTGTAGGAGATATTTCTTACTTCATGTTGTAGTGTCCTTAATGTTATTGTGTTGGTTGTAACCACTAAATATAATGGAACTTTTTTAGTTTTCATTATATACGTTTTGATAACTGGTATATTTTTAGTTTTTAACTCTTCGGTAATCTCGTCGCAGGTAACATCCTCGTTGAGCCCTCTTAGCACAAAAGCGTGGGATTTTTCTCCGGAATCTGCGTAAGTATGGAATTTACAATCGTCTTGTTCCATATACTCTATGAATTGTTTTCTTTCTTCGCGATCTTGTATGAATATGTTGGTGTTTGTCATCGTGTATTTCACTGAGAATCCCTTTTTTACTTTTTCATTTATACTTTCCACTAGTTTTTTGTGATTTCTAGTAGTTCCGTGAATTACTACTGGTGGGGGCGGTTTCATCTTTTTTATTCTCGAAGGTGTAATTTGTGGATCTTCAGTGCCATTTTCATTCTCGCTGTCATATTCCATGTGAAATTGATTTTCAGGTTCATATTCGTTTTGAATTGGCGTGAATCTGTTGTTTATAGACGTGAGACTTTCCACACTTTCAGTTCGATTTATTAATTTCGCTGCTTTTCTCGGTACTCTAAATCCTTCTGCATCGACACCGACGAGTTTCGCTTTGAGCTTTTATTTAGATCAAAGTTCTTCATAAACAACGATTTACTTTTATCCGGCTTTTGCTTACTTCTGACATTGTAGCCTGGGGTGCGGAGTTGTTGACCCCCGCGTCAGGAGTTTCATCAATGCGGTTGCTACGTTCTTCTGTTACCTGCGTTGCAAATTCCATCAGGTCTACCGCGTTACAAGGGGTTTCATAAACTTTGCAGTCGTTAACGATTCTCTGTTTGAGCTTTACTACGTTTTTTAAATTAAATATTTCTGGATTAATTTCCTGTTTATCGGCATTTTTAGTTTTACGTATATTTGATTTTTGTGTTGTTTTCAGTTTCATTCACCGCTGTTCTTATTAGGAGGTTTATTTAATTGTCTAAAAATTCACTCTTAATTATAATACTAACGTCTAAATTTGCGCGCACTACACTACTTACAATAACATTTTAACTAACTATATACACACTTAAATTAATGATTACATTCCTACAACTTGTATCAATAATAATACATTTGCAGGAGTGGAAGTTTTACACAATAAATTCAGGTAGACTCGGAGCTTTACAGAATCGCGTCCGTCTCCTCTGAAAGCATACTGTTTACTAGACAGGCGCTTTAACCAACTAAGCCACGGCGCCGTGGTAGAGAAGCTCCTGAACTTGCCTAATCAATAGCATCTCTTTTTATATTATACTACAGATTACAACCAAATTAATATATTTCATAATATGAAAATGTTACTATATTCAAATACACTGTCGGCTGAAATTAATATTCAAAAATAGGAACAACGAATTGATAATTAGTGCAAAATTTGCTTTAGAAAATTAGTAAGTTCCGTAAGTAATTCCATTTTGCATCGACTTAAAAACACGTTAGAGACGATTTAAAAGAACTAAAAAACATTTATTGTTGGAATCTGTTCTGGTGTTAAGCAAAACTAAAGCAATACTTCCTTCTACTAACTTTCAGTTTTTACGACACTAAAGAATTTATGTTTGACTAAAAATAACATTCTGCGCCCCATGTAAAGTGCAGGTATTTAACCTTACGTTTTTATGTTTTTATAACACTATGGTTTTTCTAGCTGGTAGTTTTATACTTGAATTCAAAACGTTCAGAAGTGCTTTTAAATGAATGTGTCTAAATAAAACAATTTATACCAAACTGACTTATTATTATTTATATATTAATCCTACTCCCATATCCAATATTTTTAAAATATTTTTTTTTGTCTAATAGCGAAACACATTATACCATTTATCCTACAGTAAAACCTGCTTCCATTATATAAAACGACATTGTGGTTTTGTGGAGAATTGGAGCACTTTCATCCGATGAAGGTTCTTTTGTACAGTCATATACGAGAGTGTTTTGAAAAGTTCGCGAAACGAAGGGGAAAATGAAAAAATTTGTTTTTAAAATATAGTTTATTTTTCAACATAATCTCCATCAAGTTGAATACACTTCATCCAGCGATGTTCCAAACCCATTATGCCATCACGAAAGTGCGATTCTACAAGGCCTCCAAAATAGTCGTCGACAGCTGCTTTTACTTCTTCGTCCGTGGAAAATCGTTTTACCCCAAGGAAAACTTTTAGTCGTGGAAATAGGTGGAAGTCAGAATGAGCAAAATCAGGCGAATAAAGATGTTGCAACAGATCGTAGTTCACATCATTCAATTTTTGCATCGCTACTGCACTTGTGTGTGGACGTGCATTATCCTGATGGAAAATGATCTTCTTCTTACGCAATGCAGGTCTTTTTTCACGAATATTATATCCAGTTGGCCTAGAAGTTTAGCGTAATGTTCACCGTTTATTGTTTGGCCCTTGGGAAGATAGTCAATTAGTAGGACACCTTTAGCATCCCAAAAAACTGATGCCATAACTTTTCCAGCCGACTTCACGGACATTGCTTTCTTTGGTGGTGGAGAACCCCTATATCTCCATTGTTTAGATTGTTGCTTGGTTTAAGGGGTATATTAGTGAACCCAAGTTTCATCTGTCGTAACAACTCGTCGGACGAAATCGGTATTATTGCAATTAACGCGGTCTAAACTCTGTTGTAAAATTCTCTTCCTCTGAAGGTTTTGATCAGTTGTCAATATGCGCGACACCCATCTTGCCGAAAGCTTTTTCATGCCTAATCCGCATTTAAAATATGAAATGCTGTTTCATCTGAGATATCTGCATCCATAACAATTTCGGAAACCTTTAATCGACGATCCTGCGTAACCATATCATTAACTTTTTGGACGATTTCAGGCGTGGTGGCCGCGTTTAAATTCCGTCACCCACTTGTGCACAGTTGTAAATAATGGAACGGAGTCTCCTAATGTATCCTTTATGTATTTCTGGTGCTTCCAATCCTTTTTTACAAAATATTTGATAACAGCGCGCGTTTCAGTTTTATCCATTTTTAAAAACTCACAAAACTAACTTTACTTCATATAGCACCAAATTAATACTACTTGACAGAATAATGTCAAATTTAACATCTGCGCACTAGTATCCATCAATTGCACATATTTTATTCGAACTGTTGCTGCCATCTGTGCTCCATTTCGCGAACTTTTCAAATCACCCTCGTACAACACACGATTAGTAATTAATGTGCGACAATAAGATTCACATTTTGATCAGGGACGCCATGGGGAGGCAATGTTTTAGAAAAATAATCAAAATCTCCATTTGAAAAATTGGCCGTACTCTTTTGGTTTTAATTTTTCTAAAGCACTAGCTACAAATCTAACTTTTCGAACTTTTGATTTAACTAATTTAACTTGTATAATATGGTAATTGCGTTAATTATTAAATGCTAGAAATTGGGAAATTAAAAGTAACATTTCCCTTCTCAAGTGACCAATATACGGCTATGGACCTATGCTATCTATAAAAAGAGGAAAAGTAATAGTTATTACCCATTACTAGAGAAAATTTAAGTGCTGCTGATTTAGTTCACTTGTCAACAAGAGTCTGGAGTAGTTACTTTTTATCTTCTTAAATAGTGTAAATTTAATGCATCACATTGGAAACATGAACTTAGTGATTAACTTTATTCATTGCATATATAAATCAACGCAGTGATTAATTTTCCTACAAAATACTGCGCCTGAAAATCGTCAGGCGGCTCCGTGGCGTAGTTGGTATGTGTGTGACTACTACGCCCAAGGTCCCAGGTTCAAATCCCGACACGGTCCGCTTGAAAAATGTTAGGCGAGCATATTTGACAAAAATACACCCTCGTTCGGATGAAAGGTAAAATAAAGGTCCCGTGTGTAAGGGTTGTCACGCACGTTAAAGATCCCTACCTTGCTTGGAACAGCAGGAGTTCGGCAAAAATCCAAGTTTTCCAGATAAAAAAACTCGCTTCCTGGCCAATGTAGTATCTTCGGGTGGAGCATTGGAAAATCACATGGAAAGCTGAGAATCGTCAGGCGGCTCAGTGGCTTAGTTGGTTTGCGTGTGACTACGAAACCGAAGATTCCGGTTTCGATTTCAGACACGGACCGCTTGAATAATGCTAGGCGAGAGATTTTTCATAAAAATAGGTCATCGGTCGGATGAGATGTAAAATGGAGGTCCCGTGTGTGAGAGTTATGACGCACGTTAAAGACTCATACCCTGCTTGGAATAGCAACAGTTTGACAAAATTTCCAGGAAAGAAAACGCTTTCTAGCCAATGTAGTACCTTCTGGCGGAGCATTGGTAAATTGAAAGTAGGGTTGAGGATTGTCATCGTATATCCGTAGCGAAAGTACTAAACAGAGCTGTTAGCTGTTACGATACGTGTAGCGGTGTTGTTTTGTTCGATTTCAACCATAATAGTTGTGACTGGTTTTCAGTGTCTCGCAACCGCCACTCCCCTAATCCACCGCCACATTTGTAAGTCTAGTCTATTTATCGAACACTTTCGTCTTACCTTGTGCTGTGTCATAGCACTCTATACAAGAGACTAGTTCACAAAGCTACACTCTTTAGTTTTGTCTTTAGTTTTAGTTAATGCTGATGCGTTTTTCTTCTGCTACATTCTAATAGAATATAATGATTCTGTTCGGTTCTTTTTAAAAGTGTATATTATTATTGTATTCAGTTGTTGTCTATATACTCCTAGTCCTTTATAAAGTTTTATATTATTGTAAAATTGTGTGTACATAACAAATATCTAAGAAGTGTTTCAATTTCGTGTAAATAGAGCTTTTAATTAGCTTTTTTTGCGTGTACCTTAATAATTTAAATTAATGAAAATTTTAGTTTCAACAATGAAAAAGTGCCCGCCAGATATTATTAGATCTCTTTGCGGAAAGAAAATTAAACAAGATCGGTCAGATACAGGAATGTACTGAACTAAATGTACATCCGTCCTTCTAGCTCTAACTCAACTTCACCGTCATTATGTCAGCATCATAACGTTCTTGCATCTGCATTGAGCCATAATTCTCAGGTGGAACCAGTCCAGCTAATCGTGCATTGTCCTGCAAACGATAGGGGAAGAAAGTTTGCTGCCCGCTATTATAACATGTACCTGTAGCTTGAGTACTTTGCCGTAGAAGATGCCTACTACTGTTTTTCTTGTCGGCACTTTGTTCCTTTAGCTTAAGTTCGACAGGGGGAAATACATAGCTGCTCTGCTTGAATTAGTGCAGACTTCACATGATGATGTCATACCTTTGAATGATCTTCGTGAATGCCGAATGGGAATTTGTCGTATAAACACTGCGATTAGAAATGCAAAATATGTTGGTGAGAAGCAAACGTTATTGGCTTCGTTGGCAAACACAAAAACTATGCGTTCACAATTTAAAGTAGCCCAGAAGAAAGGGGCGGGGCTTAAAACTAGAAAAGAAATTGCAAATAAGCGTTTACATTGGGAAGAGTCAGTCTCAGCTTTCAAAGGACGCATTAGATAGAACTGAAGTAATTAGCAAACTCAAGCATAAAGATATGTAAAATTTTTTAATAAATTGTAAAAGTCTTTTCAAGAGGAGGATCCGGAATGCATTGAAAATGGACGACGCCATAAAAGTTAATACAACATTTTGTGGAGAGTTTAAAGTTGCAACAGGTTCCAAGTTGGTGCAAGCACATAAATATTTCACACCAAATGCAGTCATGTTCAGAGACACTGATCTAGATAAATGGTTTATGGGAAAAGTTATGGAACTAATAATGACGGAGTTGGAAGAATTCCAAGAGCAAGATAGTGACTGGTTTTGAAAAATATAATTAATTTGGGAATCAATATTAACAAATAGAATCCCCTGCGAGGATCTACCTATATTGAGCTGCCGCTCGAGATCAATCAAAAACAGGCATGTATCAATGTGAAGAATGACCATCAAGCTTGCTTCGCATGGTCTTTAATGACAGCGTTATATCCAGTCGAACGAGACCCTCAAAGAGTGTCCAAATATCCACACTACTTTAAAAAATTGAACTTTATAGGAATCCAGTTTCCCATGACTTAATCAAATCAAGAACTTTGAGTTGTAAAATGGTATATCAGTTAATGTATATACATTAAAACTGTGTAAACGTAAATTTACTACAGTTCCTATATTGGTATCGGAGAATAAGAAAAATAATCATGTGAATCTCCTAATGATCCATTACCAATATTATGATGAAAATATGGAAAGCATTAAATACACTGATGGAAATAAAACATTCAACTCACACTATGTATGGATCAAGGATTTGAATAGATTAGTGTCTTCTCAAATTAATTCTAAGCATGCAAAAAAAACATTTCTGTGATTGCTGTCTACACTACTTTAGTACCGAGGAAAAAATTAATAAATCATACCAACGATTGTAAAATGAGACAATTATGTATACCTTGACTGCTTGGAGAAGAAGATAAGATCCTTCGGTTCAAGAATTTAAAAACAAAGTTAAAGTTCCGTTCGTTATATATGCAGATCTGGAATGTATACTAAAGTGTACTGGAAAGGAAAAGAAGTATCAAGAACATGTACCATATAGTGTTGGATATTATGTGAAATGTGACTATCGTAACTGTTTATCGTTTTTTAATCAAATCGTGGTGAAAATTGTGTGAAGTAGTTTACTATGGAACTACGACAGTTTGCAGAAGACGTTGAGACGGTATTTTTATGACCCTATAATATTGTTACGAACAATTACGCAACCCGCCAAACCCGCAAGCTGCATAACCGAAATTAATTATACAGAAGTCTCGAACTTACCAGCAAACACCAGAATATGAGTCATCTATTAAATTTATAGGGCACATATAGGGACCGGTGATGAATGTAGAAGTCAGTCTATATCAAAATATCGTATATAAATCATCTCATGTATAGTTAGTTGGTCAATACGTCTTGAATGTTCTATAGTAAATATAAATTAGTGTTATGTGAACGTGTATATCGTACCGCCAGCTTGTACATAAATAGACAAAAGTGTAATAAATAAATTATAGTAGTGTGTAGTGTTGTTAAGAAGACTTATGGTTAAGGATTTACTTAAAGAAGATACTAGTGCTTGTAAATAGCATTATTGTGATAGTGCTTCATTGTTAATTGAACTGAAAACATCTATAAATTTTTAATTTTCAAAGCATTCTGGATTCTTCTTTTAAAAAGACTTTTACAGTCTATTAGAAATGTTCCAATATCCTTATGCTTTAGATTGCTTATTAATCCACTACTAATACATCCTTTAAAGACCGAGATGGAATCTTCCCAATGTACTCTACTTTCAGCAGTTTTTTCAGTTTTAAGTCCTGCCCCTTTTTTCTTGCCTACTGTGAATTGCGAGCGCATAGATTTAATGCTTGCCAACGAAGCCAATAGCTTCTGCTTCTCGCCAACGGATTTTGCATTTCCAATCGCAGTGTTTATACGACGAATTCCTTTTCGGCATTCACGAAGACCATTCATAATTATGACATATCATGTGAAGTCTGCACTAATCTAAGCAGAGCAGATATATACTGCACTAAATCACCAAAGAGACATGTTGCTCATTCAACTTTCTGTAACAGAATGACTGATGTTAGCACACGCTTCCGTATTTATACTATTTCCCCCACCCCATATTTTTATTGATTAAATCTTATTCTAAAAATTTTTTAAATATGAATTATTAAAAGCTACGCACCTTTAACAAGAACTGGAATATTAATAGGTATGATTATACAAACTTCTAGACTCGATTGTATATGTTTTAAAGATAGACTTGCGTGTTACAAAGCTGAATAAGAACTGACGCTCTGCTCGATAGGAGCGGTTTATATACCCGCGGACGAGTTCATTTGGGAGGCGGGGGTGGGGGCAGGATAATTATAAACCTAGGCTTTAGATCCGTGTTCGTATCGGCTCGTGCATGGAAACTTCTAGAATGTTTACCAAAAAGATCAGAGAATAATCAAATTTTACCCTATAAGGCAATTTCTCCCTATAAGACAATTTTACCCCATGGGGCAATTTCACCCTATGGAGCAATTTCACCCTATGAGGCAATTTCACTCTATTCTGATGGAGATAAATTCAAGGAACTTTGCCATTAAAGCACCCACAACCAGACTTAGATCTGATTATGCAAATAAAGGACTAGTTTAACATTGTTGCAATATCACCAAGCTATACGCAACAACAAACTTTAAATAAATTGTCTTTTAAACTTAAATGGATGTTATGACTAAGTTTTATCATTACAGTGGTACTATATCTGATTGAACCGAGAAACAATGCAATTAAGGCGATGACGAGGACAAAATCGATGTGAATTGGCATAGCTCTGACTCCCAGCAGGTGGGGTTAGGCCTGTCTGACCGCAGAGTCATCGTACTAAGCCACCAACTCGTTGTCCGACTTCGTAGAAAGTAACCCAACTAGATCGGTTTATCCTCAAGCCATCAAACCCGCACAGTTGCATAAAAAGAAGCCTAATAAACATTCATTTTTTTCACATTATATAATATTTTTTTTTACTTATACATATACAGCTCCATTACTTACCTGACCTGGGGTATATAAATATATCCAAAGTAGTTGATAATTAATTTTTACGATAGAGATGGTGCTTCATTTACCAAAACAGTATAGACGTCTCCAAATCGCACATAAGCTTGTGACCTAAAATAAACCAAATCATTATAATAAGAACATAATTAACTATTACAAATGATATTTTTTACTTGGTCAATGTTACTATAAGTTCACGAAACTTACAACGTTTTTCTAAACCAAAGGTTATTACATGATTACATACTATCGATTATATATACAAATATGTATTCCAACTGAAGCAGTAATATTAATTACACATGACAATATATATAAATTAGCTCGACTCGTTTTAAAGTTATAAATAAAAAGTCAAAGGGTAGCACTAGATTGGAATTTTGAAATTATGCAATGGATGCGCCCTCCTCCGTTTAAAAAATAAGTATCTTTACAAACTTCACATATCTGTAGCCGTTTACAGGTTATATGTCGAAAACCAAAAGGGTGATGGTTATTAATTCGACAAGACTATAAATACCCATTATAACCGATTTAACACACAATACCTAAGTATATATAGAATTTTTTGAAATATTTCAAATAGCTTCAGTAGATCCCAAGATAACAAAACCATTTAGGTCAAAATCGATTAAAAATTATAAGTATTTCAAAAAATACGACAATTTATCAAAACCTCTTCTCTAACCAAATCCTATTTCAAATTTACTAAACTTGATCCGTGCATTCAAATCATCAAAACATTATTTCTAAAAACAAAAAGTTACAATTGGCCACCTGTAGAATAAAGGGGATAAAACTTACAACATTTAAAACGGAAATACATTTAAACTGAGATGTACCCTGTTGCGAAGCAACAAGTATCGTTATCCATACGCAAAAATATGAAAGGTTTCATTGTATATATACATTCAAAAGTTCGCTACGTACCTAAGATGACTTTAATCATAGGAAAAGCATCGATTTCTAGATATATATTAATATTTTAATATCAATAAAAAATAGTGACATTACACCACCATACATTATTATTTGGGTATATATAATTATAAGATCAATCGGGAGTAAACAAATCTTATCCATCTATTGACTACAAATCCAATCAACATCATTACTAATATTTAACATGGATAGCAAATGTAATAGTTCGATTACCAATAGACAGATGGAAATTTATTAGTTCGACTAGCCATAGATAGATGGAACTAAAGTTACATATTGTTTATTTAATACAAACTTCTTTCGTACGACATCCTACATAAAATGAAGCTTACCTTTATTTACAATAAAATCTTTAAAGTTCGTCATCATGAAACTTCAGATTGGGGCTAACCATTGAACGTCTTCTTTAATATTTATATACCCGTCGACATTTTTCCTATATCGCCCCTTTTCCAAATCAAAACCTTTTACAATAGTAATAAAACTATGTTTCGAATCACCCGCACCACAACACTGCAAGCACATTTCTTTAAATTTAAGGTATGACATGTCACCACTTATATGATCAAGAAAGATATGACGAAGGTTTGTGTCACCCTGTTTTCATAATACAATTACATTAGCGTTATCTATGAGCCAATGTTTTAAGGCACTAGCATACATTTGACATACGTAGAATGAATCTATTGCTTTATGTCGACCGAACGAGAAAAATGGTGTGATTTTGCTTTGCTCATTTACAGGTATATCATTGAAAACCACAATTAAATCTTCTTTGCTATCTCTGGGTCCAATCAAATCATCGTAATTTTCAAACTCACAGTTTTTGTAATGCTGGTATATAAGGGGTATTATTTTTAATTTGAATCAGTTTAAACTTATATTTGAAATATGCACATCGAGGAATCTTTAGAGAAAGCAATTAGTGAAATATAAAAGGGTATAAGTGTTAACTCTGCAAGTAGGCTATATGGTATACCCAGAAGAACGTTAAGCAGGCATTTGGATCTCCGTAAACCTCAAAAGAAGAATGGTGTTCCTAGGCAAGAAAATGTGAGAGACATGGGTGATGCTATACAAAAAGTTAAAATACCGGTGCAGAACTTTGACGAATTCTTGGTTTCCACCCCTAACAATATGAGTAAACAAAGTTTTGTTTCCGTCTAACATACGAGCTATATTCGATGGACCATCGAGTTGTGGAAAGGCCAATGCCTTAATATCTCTGATCTTGCACGAGAACGGTCTTAGATTTTAAAATGTCTATGTATTTTCGAAAAGTTTATATCAGCCGAAATACGAATTGTTAAGAAACGTTTGTTCACCATTAAAAAAAGAATTGGTTACTGTGAGTTTGAAAATTACGATGATTTGATTGGACCCAGAGATAGCAAAGAAGATTTAATTGTGGTTTTCAATGATATACCTGTAAACGAGCACAGCAAAATGACACAATTTTTCTCGTTCGGTCGACATAAAGCAATAGATTCATTCTACCTATGCCAAACGTATGCTAGTGCCTTAAAACATTGGCTCATAGATAACGCTAATGTAATCGTATTATGGAAACAGGGTGACACAAACCTTCGTCATATCTTTCTTGCTCATATAAGTGGTGACATGTCATATCTTAAATTTAAAGGAATGTGCTTGCGGTGTTGTGGTGCGGGTGATTCGCAACATAGTTTTATTACTATTGTAAAAGATTTTGATTTGGAAAAGGGGCGATATAGGAAAAATGTCGACGGGTATATAAATATTGAAGAAGACGTTCAATGGTTAGCCCCAATCTGAAGTTTCACGATGACGAACTTTAAAGATTTTATTGTAAATAAAGGTAAGCTTCATTTTATGTAGGATGTCGTACGAAAGAAGTTTGTATTAAATATACAATATGTAACTTTAGTTCCATCTATCTATGGCTAGTCGAACTAATACATTTTCATCTGTCTATTGGTAGTCGAACTATTACATTTGCTATCCATGTTCAATATTAGTAATGATGTTGATTGGATTTGTAGTCAATAGTTGGATAAGATTTGTTTACTCCCGATTGATCTTATAATTATATATACGCAAATAATAATGTATGGTGGTGTAATGTCACTATTTTTTATTGATATTAAAATATTAATATATATCTAGAAATCGATGATTTTCCTATGATTAAAGTCATCTTAGGTACGTAGCGAATTTTTGAATGTATATATACAATGAAACCTTTCATATTTTTGCGTATGGATAACGATACTTGTTGCTTCGCAACAGGGTACATCTCAGTTTAAATGTATTTCCGTTTTAAATGTTGTAAGTTTTATCCCCTTTATTCTACAGGTGGCCAATTGTAACTTTTTGTTTTTAGAAATAATGTTTTGATGATTTGAATACACGGATCAAGTTTAGTAAATTTGAAATAGGATTTGGTTAGAGAAGAGGTTTTGATAAATTGTCGTATTTTTCGAAATACTTATAATTTTTAATCGATTTTGACCTAAATGGTTTTGTTATCTTGGGATCTACTGAAGCTATTTGAAATATTTCAAAAAATTCTATATATACTTAGGTATTGTGTGTTAAATCGGTTATAATGGGTATTTATAGTCTTGTCGAATTAATAACTATCACCCTTTTGGTTTTCAACATATAACCTGTAAACGGCTACAGATATGTGAAGTTTGTAAAGATACTTATTTTTTAATCGGAGGAGGGCGCATCTATTGCATAATTTCAAAATTCCAATCTAGTGCTACCCTTTGACTTTTTATTTATAACTTTAAAACGAGTCGAGCTAATTTATATATATTGTCATGTGTAATTAATATTACTGCTTCAGTTGGAATACATATTTGTATATATAATCGATAGTATGTAATCATGTAATAACCTTTGGTTTAGAAAAACGTTGTAAGTTTTGTAAACTTATAGTATCATTGACCAAGTAAAAAATATCATTTGTAATAGTTAATTATGTTCTTATTCTAATGATTTGGTTTATTTTAGGTCACAAGCTTATGTGCGATTTGGAGACGTCTATACTGTTTTGGTAAATGAAGCACCATCTCTATCGTAAAAATTAATTATCAACTACTTTGGATATATCTATATACTCCAGGTAAGGTAAGTAATGGAGCTGTATATGTATAAGTAAAAAAAAAAATTATATAATGTGAAAAAAATGAATGTTTATTAGGCTTCTTTTTATGCAACTGTGCGGGTTTGATGGCTTGAGGATAAACCGATCTAGTTGGGTTACTTTCTACGAAGTCGGACAACGAGTTGGTGGCTTAGTACGATGACTCTGCGGTCAGACAGGCCTAACCCCACCTGCTGGGAGTCAGAGCTATGCCAATTCACATCGATATTGTCCTCGTCATCGCCTTAATTGCAGTGTTTCTCGGTTCAACCCGATATAGTACCACTGTAATAATAAAACTTAGTCATAACATCCATTTAAGTTTCAAAGACAATTTATTTAAAGTTTGTTGTTGCGTATAGCTCGGTGATATTGCAACAATGTTAAACTAGTCCTTTATTTGCATAATCAGATCTAAGTGTGGTTGTGGGTGCTTTAATGGCAAAGTTCCTTGAATTTATCTCCATCAGAATAGAGTGAAATTGCCCCATAGGGTGAAATTACCCCATAGGGTGAAATTGCTCCATAGGGTGAAATTGCCCTATAGGGTGAGATTGTCTTATAGGGAGAAATTGCCTTATAGGGTAAAATTTGATTATTCTCTGATCTTTTTGGTAAACATTCTAAAAGTTTCTATGCACGAGCCGATACGAACACGGATCTAAAGTCTAGGGTTATAATTATTCTGCCCCCACCCCCGCCTTCCAAATGGACTCGTCCGCGGGTACATAAACCGCTCCTATCGAGCGGAGCGTCAGTTCTTATTCCGCTTTGTAACAAGCAAGTCTATCTTTAAAACATATACAATCGAGTCTAGAAGTTTGAATAATCATACCTATTAATATTCCAGTTTTTGTTAAAGGTGCGTAGCCTTTAGTAATTCTTATTTAAAAATTTTTAGAATAAGATTTAATCAATAAAAATATGGGGTGGGGGAAATAGTATAAATACGGAAGCGTGTGCTAACATCAGTCATTCTGTTACAGAAAGTTGAATGAGCAACATGTCTCTTTTTGGTGATTTAGTGCTGTATATATCTGCTCTGCTTAGATTAGTGCAGACTTCACAGGATGATGTCATAATTATGAATGGTCTTCGTGAATGCCGAAAGGGGATTCGTCGTATAAACACTGCGATTGGAAATGCAAAATCCGTTGGTGAGAAGCAGAAGCTATTGGTTTCGTTGGCAAGCATTAAATCTATGCGCTCGCAATTCAAAGTAGCCCAGAAAAAAGGGGCAGGACTTAAAACAGAAAAAACTGCTGAAAGTAGAGTAGATTGGGAAGATTCCATCTCGGCCTTTAAAGGACGTATTAGGAGTGGATTAATAAGCAATCTAAAGCATAAGGGTATTGGAACATTTCTAATAGACTGTAAAAGTCTATTCCAAACAAGAATCCAGAATGCTTTGAAAATGGATGAAGCTATAAAAGTTAACACAGCATTCTGTGGGGTTGAAATTGCAACTGGTGCCAAGCTAATGCAAGAATATAAATATTTCACTACATCTAATGCCGCCATCTTCAGAGACACCGATCTAGACAAATGGTTTATGAAAAAAGTTATGGAACCATTAGTGACACAGTTGGAGGAATTCTAAGAACAAGACAGCGGGTGGTGTTTGCAAAATATAATTAATTTGGGGATTAACATCAACAAATATAATCCCCTGCGAGGATCTTCATATATTGAGCTGCCGCTTGAGATCAAACAAAAACATGCATGTATCAATGTGAAGAATAACGACCAAGTTTGCTTTGCATGGAGCATAATGGCTGCGTTACATCCGGTCGAACGACACCCTCAAAGAGTGTCCAAATATCTCCACTACTCTGAATAATTGAATTTAAAAGGAATCCAGTTTCCGATGACTCTTAATCAGATCAAGAACTTTGAGTCGCAAAATGATATATCAATTAACGTCTACGCCTTAAAATTGAAAAAACACAAGTTCACCACCGTTCCTATATTGGTATCGGAGAATAATAAAAATAGACATGTGAATCTCCTAATGATTCATAACCAATATTATGATGAAGATATGGAATGCTTTATACATATCGATGTTTCTGAAACATTCAACACCCATTATGTATGAATAAAAAACTTGAGTCGGCTGGTGTCATCACAACTTAGTTCTGACTGGGCGAAGAAACACTTTTGTGATCGCTGCCTACACTACTTTAATACTGAAGAAAAATTGTGTAATCATATTATTGACTGCAAAATGAAACAATTATGTGTGCCTCGACTGCCTACAGAAGAATACAAGATGCTTCGTTTCAAGAATTTCAAAAACAAAGTTAAAGTGCCATTTATTGTATATGCAGATCTGGAATGTATATTGAAGTCTACCGGAATGGTAAAGAAGTACCAAGAACATGTGCCATATAGTGTTGGATATTATGTGAAATGTGACTATGATGACTCATTATCATTTTATCGGTCATATCAGGGTGAAGATTGTGTGAAGTGGTTTACTATGGAGCTACGTCAGTTTGCAGAAGACGTTGAGACGGTATTTTTATGTTCCTATGATATGTCTCCGTTGACACGAGAATAAGAAGCTGCATTTACGACTGCAACACATTGTTATATTTGTGAGAAGCCGTTCAGTCCAGAAGACAAAAAGTTTGTGATCATAATCATTTAGTGCCGACTAATAATTACAGAGGACCAGCGCACGAGAGTTGTAATATCAAGTATCAAGATTCTCGTACAATTCCGATAGTTTTCCACAACTTGAGTGGTTATGACAGCCATTTCATAATTAAAAGTATTGCTGTAGATTTGGATGGCCGTGTGGAAGTGTTACCAGTAACAAAGGAAAAATATATCTCCTTCACAAAATATATTCCTGAGAACCTGATCAGCTACAGATTCATCCATAGCTTCCGCTTTATGAACTCATCCTTAGAAACATTGGCTTCATATCTAAACGAATATCCGTTATTAAAAAATGAATTTTCTAGATTGACAAATGAGAAGTTTGAATTATTAACTAAAAAAGGTGTATACCCATATGATTTTATCGATTCGTTTGAAAAGTTGGGTTACACTTCACTACCTAGTCAACAAGAGTTTTACAATAAGCTAGAAGGTGGAGGAATTACGAAGAAACAGTATGCGCACGCACAAAAAGTGTGGGAAACATTTAATATTCAAAACCTGGGGCAGTATTCTGACTTATACCTTAAGACCGATGTGATGCTATTGGCTTAAGCTTTTGAACAATTTCGTACGAGTTGTCATTTAACTTATGGACTAGACCCCGCCCACTATTATACCCTTCCAGGGTTCACTTGGGATGCGATGTTAAAGCATACTCATCAAGAACTTGAGTTGTTGACAGATATCGATCAGCTATTGTTTATAGAAAATGGGATACGTGGAGGACTTAGTCAAGTGTGTTCGGAACGGCGTGCATCGGCAAACAATAAATATTTACCAACGTATGATCCTTCCAACCCCGATGTGTATCTTATGAACTATGACGTATATGTGTAAAAAACGGTAAGAGGTGGTCCTATTTTAAATCTGTTTACAGATTCCGATTCTGCGTAAAATCTAGACTAACTTGATGTATCGCATGGTTAAAAAATATATGCGGACGGCCAAAATCGCTACCAGCAAAAAATCTTAAAATGAGGGGAGCTCCGTGGGGATGATGCTATCTGAAAAATTTCTAGAAATTCAGGTAGCTAAGAAAATCTAATATTAATTAATACCAAACAAGATAGATTTATCTCGAAAGATGAAAATGGTTAGTCGAAGAAAACTATTTGGTTCAGATGTGTGTGGAAATGTGGTCACAGAAGTTCTGATTTTACACTACTCTTGACGCACATGGGCATTATAAAAATAAAGTCGTTACCTAGATCTTATTGTTGGTGGCCAAATGAGAATGAAGAAATTGGGAATGTGGTACGTAAGTGTCATGTTTGCATGCAGTTCACAGTTCAGTAAACCACCTGAAAAATCATGTTTAATACCACTACATTTGATTTTCCAATGCTGCACCCAAAGGTACTACGTTGGCCAAGAAGCGAGTTTTTTTTCCTGGAAAATTTCGAACTTTGCCGAACACTTGCTGTTCCACAAAAGGTAGGGTACAATTTCTAAAAAGCACCATGGCATAGACTTTATATATTAATTTTATGACGCCAATTTTTAACAAACATTATTTTGTAATACAAGACGCATACTCTAAATGGATATTATGCTTTAGCATGAATGACATTACAAGTACTGCTACAATAAATAAATTACGCGTATGGTTCACTAGATTTGGATTACCAAGTGGGTACTCAATTTAAATCTCCTGAATTCCAAAATTATTAAAAATGTAATGGAATCCAGTACTTGACGAGAGCGCCATTTCATCCATCCGTTAACGGAGCAGCCGAGAGTGCGGTTCCTATAATGAAACATTGCATTCAATGCGCTAAAAAGGTAATGCTGATTTAGATTTAAATTTAGCTCTTGATCGATTTGTATTTAACTGTATAGAAATACCAAACATACCACAACCGGTGAAGCCCTGCAAAGTTACTTATTAGTAGGAAATTAAAATGTAATTTAGATTTGTCATTACCTTACATGTGATTTTTTCAATGCTCCACCCGAAGGTACTACATTGGCCAGGAAGCGAGTTTTTTTTACCTGAAAAATTTTGAAATTTGCCGAACCCCTGCTGTTCCAAGCAAGGTAGGGATCTTTAAGGTGCGTGACAACACTCACACACGGAACCTCCATTTTACCTCTCATCCGAACGAGGGCGTATTTTTGTGAAAAACGCTCGCCTAGTATTTTTCAAGCGGACCGTATCGAGATTTAAACCCGGGACTATGGGCGTAGTAGTCACACGCATACCAACTACGCCACGGAGCCGCCTGATTTGTGATTACCTTACATGT
Source organism: Platerodrilus igneus (assembly GCA_036346225.1). Taxonomy (NCBI): domain Eukaryota; kingdom Metazoa; phylum Arthropoda; class Insecta; order Coleoptera; family Lycidae; genus Platerodrilus; species Platerodrilus igneus. The sequence continues at coordinate 70,132 of JARFIW010000102.1, forward strand.
GATTTCCAATGCACCACCCGAAGGTACTACATTGGACAGGAAGCGAGTTTTTTTTTACCTGAAAAATTTTGAAATTTGCCGAACCCCTGCTGTTTCAAGCAAGGTAGGGATCTTTAACGTGCGTGACAACACTCACACACGGGATCTCCATTTTACCTCTCATCCGAACGAGAGTGTATTTTTGTGAAAAATGTTCGCCTAACATTTTTCAAGCGGGCCGTTTCGGGATTCAAACTCAAGAATTTGGGCGTAGCAGTCACACACATACCAACTACGCCACAGAGCCACCTGATTTGTGATTACCACCGACCACTGATATAGTTAATAAGAAACAAATTATTCAGTCTAAAAATTACAAACGGCAAATACAGCGTACATTTGAAGTAGAGGACGTGGTATATTGTTGCAATTTTAGAAACTAATTTAATAAATGGATTATGGCCACAGTAGTAAATAAGGTTGGACTTGAAACGTGTGTTTTTTAAATAATTGACAATTTAGCGTCGAAGTGCCATATAGACCAAATCATACCTGCAACCGCAGATGCGATCAGAAATAATGATACTGTAACTATTGACCCACCTAAATTAGACACAGAACAGCAAACACACAGAATAAGTGATTGTGTTTTAATTGATGGTTCTAGAGTTTTAAAGCGCCATTCCCAACCTAACCCACCTGATACATATAATTTCGAAAACTTTTAGAAGGGAAGATTGTTATGTGTTGTTACATTCCAAATTTGGACATGTACACTTTTAAATTTGTCGGTGAATTCCCGCCATTATTTTTTAAATAGACTTGTGCATTTCCGTCATTTCGGACAGTTGCGTTTGCGCAAAAGGAATGCGCAGACGCGAAGTGATGGCGCAAGTGCGCGGTGTGTGACAAGAGATTATTAGCCAACAAGACGTCGAACGGTAACGTTTGCCTGTATCGTGTTTTTTCTTGTCTTTTCTCTTTTAGGATGTAGGTTTTCCTTTATCTCTTGCCCTATCGTACCTCTACCTGTATCTTATCGTACCGCTACAGACAGAAGAGGGAAGACAATAAATTTGGATTCAACGATGGCATAACGTAACCCACCCCCAAACAAACGAGATACCCGGAGATCAGCATGGCCCCTGCGCAAGGATGACCGCAAAATTGTGAAGCGTTCCACATTTTTAAGTGAGTACTTTTTATCTTTTTTAAGGTGCAACTTGTATCATTGTAAACATATTTGGCATGTGATACAATTTGACACGTAGTTATGGCGTAATATCTTTGTTGTGCAATAATGTGAACGTAGATAATATCAGTGTTGCCAACTGCAGAAGTGGCTATGAACACGGTCGCCGGTGTTGTAACAGTGCCGCCTAAACGTGTGTTGAAAATTTGTCTTCACCTCTGATTTATCTTATAAGGATTAGTTTTGAATATCTTTGTAGAAATTGGATTTTTTTACTCAAATATAATAAATAATAATTTTTAAATTTTTAATGGCTTTTGAATAGAAAAAAAACAATCTGGCAACATTGCATTTGGTATTTTTTCTTTTACGTTAGCGTGACATTGAATGCAGTTGAAATGTCAATCTGAAGCATTTAGTCGGCCATGTTTAAACAGTGATTGTTTACTTCATATATGTTATTTCTAACTTAATTAATTGGCATTTTCCCTTATAAAAACAGTGTATTTATATTTTAAATTCTCTCAAATAATTACTTAACCTAATTTAGGATGAAAGTAAAGTATATACTTTCCATGTGTTTAGCAAATTACCCTAACCTTAATTTAAACATGTGCTTTTTGGATTAAATAATTCTTTCTGTAAGTATTCTAGCCATAGATAAAAACCTATATGATTAAAAAATCCTTTAAAATGACATTACATTTAGTTAAATAATTATCTTAAACCTGAAATTTCTTTAGTTTACTGATACCTGTTTTTAGTATAAATTTTATTTAAATATTACATTATCTTAGTTGGCCATAATTCTAAAGTGTTTCCTTACAATCTAGATAATTAACTATAAGTTACGAAACCCTTCTTATTGGAAATTTTGTCCCTAAATACAGGTAACGTAATTAACAGAATCCTTATCTTAGTATATCTATACCTTCTAAAACACTATAGTAAACTTGATTTTGTTATATGTGCTTTCTTAAACACTACAATAGTGAGGTTGTTGATAATGTTTTGTATTAAAGTTAATTTACGATCCCCTTTAGCTACGATGGTTGTTGATAAATCCCTCGATATAAAAGTAATACTTTAATAATTTGGTATATTGGTTTTTTCTGTAGAGGTATCGTTAAAATATTGTACTGTGTAGTGAGCATGATTTTGTTTTGATAGCATATTTTTTTAGATACATCGGTATTGCAACGCAGCATTTTAAGATCTATTTGGTCTAGGCGAGACTTGTCGTCGTGGTTGGTCACTCAGCAGTATGTTAGTCTAGGCGAGACTCATGAAGAGTTGGTCGCTCAGCATTACATAAGTCTAAACGAGACTCGTGGTAAGTTTGTCGCTCTAGTAATTTTTGAATCATTTTTTGAGGATGATGTTGAAGTTTTTGTTCATTAGTCTAGGTGAAGCTCAAAGAAGAGCTTGTCACCCTAGCAATTATATGCGTTGTAAGATATATTTTTTTGTGTTCTTCAACAATTTTGTTATCAGTAAATCGAGTCTTAATTATCACTATCTCTTCATATATTGATTCAGACCACACTAGGTGGGATGAAAATAACTTTAAAATCGCTCAAGCTTTGCGTACATCCAAAATTTTTTACGTCTTATTTCTTTAACGGTTTACTTAATGTTTTGTCCCTCTTATGAATTAGTTAACTTTATTCAGCCATTTCTTTTCTTATACAGCACTTACCTTCTACACGTTTGGCTTATTTACCTTAAACTAGCTCTCTTTTTGCTGCCTGTTGACTTTTCTTTGAATTTATTGCTAGCCACATATCTGTTTATTATCTAGATTCTCTAGTATAACCTTGTTGCCTCATTTAATTAATCCTCGCACCCGTTCTACACCGTATTATTTTGTTTTTAGCATTTATCTTACATTGCTTAATTTCGTGCTGATTGTCGTAACTTTGGTTATAATAACTCATTGAATTTTTATAATCGGTTTTAGCTGATGTTTTGAGTGGATGCTTTTTTCTTTGGGCTCACATAGGAGACGCGGCCTATGCCATTGTAAGAAATAGTCTATATTCGCGTTGCAAAAAACTAGGAGTTTTTATTCCATGCGTTTTTCTTCTGAATTATTACAGTCGCACACTTTATCTTTTATCATTACTTGTTTTCTTTTTCTATTAAGTTACCAGAGCATATAAGCTTTTTTTTGTTGTTTTTTATTGAACTTCGTGGTGAGGTGCTATCGCTTTTTATTGATATCTTATCAAATTCTCGGTTGTTTTAGCATATTGGGACAGTGCGTTTGTATTCAACTGCTTATAGTTAGGCATTCTTGTGTGTTTATGGCGTTACCGTTCCTAAAAATTACCTTGAAACAATTGGTTTTTTGGTGTGAAGGTATCTGTCGTGAAACTTTTATGTTATTGTTTCAATTTTTGTCTGATTTTCTTATCGTAATGGATGCATTCGTTAGAGTGTAGTAATTTTTTTAAACTTATATGTCTTAATTTACCTATATAACGGCTTCAAGGAGTCACTATATCTTGTATCTTTGTGATGGATGACAAAACGGCTTGGTGAGCTAGGGAATTCTACGCCATATCTTTAATGTATGTAGTCGTAGCGTGCCTTAGAGTGCTGGGAGGTTTCGGATCCATCTATTGTTATCTAGTTTTATCTTAATATTTTATCTTACCTATTATCTTTGATAATAACTTGAGCTTAATATCTTTATCTTACCTATTATCTTTGATAATAACTTGAGCTTAATATCTTTATCTTATATATTATTTTTGATAATAACGTGAGACTTTGTTTTGCCCTATCCTTTTTTGTTTTCCTAACGTTTGGTATTTACGATCAGACGTAGGAATTATTTTTTGAATATCGAGTAAAGAAGCTAACCTGATGGTAGCAATATAATTTGTTAGGTTAGTAATGTCAGAAATTAGTAAGATGGTACTGTTGGTAAATTTGTTAATTTAGAACCATGTCATGAACAAGTTCTGATGTGTATTGTTTATTAAGCCAGAGTACCAGTACATAAAAATTTGCTAAAGTGCATAGTTACTTGCTCTCTTGGACATTTTGAAATTTGGGCATTTTTGCCAAAGAAAAACAGTTTAGATGCATTGCTTATGTGCGTATGCACTTAAAAACAGTAATGTTAGCTTTAGTTATAGTATATATGTTAGGCGAATTGTCGCATTTGTTTTAGTTTTAGTAGTGTTTCGTGCTCTCCGACAAATTTGTGCTGTCGATTATAACTGCACCACATTAAAGACTCGTGTGTGCATTTATAGATGTAGTTCATAAACAATGGGGCTACACATTCCGTTTCCTGGTTATTCGTAAACGTGTTATTGGTTGAAAAAACCAGGTGGCGCCTAAAATAAACATTTTCTAGAAATTAAGTTATGGTTTAAGTAGGTTAGTTAGGATTTATATTTTAAGCTTTTACCGTGCTAACAGTCATTTTCTTTTTTTAATTTTTTTACTTATATGACATTGTCGCGATTGTTACATTTCAAATTTGGACATGTACACTTTTAAATTTGTGAGTGAATTCCCGCCATTATTTTTAAAATTGACTTGTGCATTTCCGTCATTTCGGACAGTTGCGTTTGCGCAAAAGGAATGCGCAGGCGCGGAGTGATGGCGCAAGTGCGCGGTGTGTGACACGAGATTATTAGCCAACGAAACGTTGAACGGTGACGTTTGCCTGTGTCGGGTTACTTCATATATGTTATTTCTAACTTAATTAATTGGCATTTTCCTTATAAAAACAGTGTATTTATATTTTAAATTCTCTCAAATAATTACTTAACCTAATTTAGGATGAAAGTAAAGTATATACTTTCCATGTGTTTAGCAAATTACCCTAACCTTAATTTAAACATGTGCTTTTTGGATTAAATAATTCTTTCTGTAAGTATTCTAGCCATAGATAAAAACCTATATGATTAAAAAATCCTTTAAAATGACATTACATTTAGTTAAATAATTATCTTAAACCTGAAATTTCTTTAGTTTACTGATACCTGTTTTTAGTATAAATTTTATTTAAATATTACATTATCTTAGTTGGCCATAATTCTAAAGTGTTTCCTTACAATCTAGATAATTAACTATAAGTTACGAAACCCTTCTTATTGGAAATTTTGTCCCTAAATACAGGTAACGTAATTAACAGAATCCTTATCTTAGTATATCTATACCTTCTAAAACACTATAGTAATCTTAATTTCGTTATATTTGCTTTCTTAAACACTACAATAGTGAGGTTGTTGATAATGTTTTGTATTAAAGTTAATTTACGATCCCTTTAGCTACGATGGTTGTTGATAAATCCTCGATATAAAAGTAATACTTTAATAATTTGGTATATTGGTTTTTTCTGTAGAGGTATCGTTAAAATATTGTACTGTGTAGTGAGCATGATTTTGTTTTGATAGCATATTTTTTTAGATACATCGGTATTGCAACGCAGCATTTAAAGATCTATTTAGTCCAGGCGAGACTTGTCGTGGTTGGTCGCTCTGCAGTCTAGACGAGACTCATGAAGGGTTGGTCGCTCAACATTACATAAGTCTACACGAGACTCGTGGTAAGTTTGTCGCTCTAGTAATTTTTGAATCATTTTTTGAGGATGATGTTGAAGTTTTTGTTCATTAGTCTAGGTGAAGCTCAAAGAAGAGCTTGTCACCCTAGCAATTATATGCGTTGTAAGATATATTTTTTTGTGTTCTTCAACAATTTTGTTATCAGTAAATCGAGTCTTAATTATCACTATCTCTTCATATATTGATTCAGACCACACTAGGTGGGATGAAAATAACTTTAAAATCGCTCAAGCTTTGCGTACATCCAAAATTTTTTACGTCTTATTTCTTTAACGGTTTACTTAATGTTTTGTCCCTCTTATGAATTAGTTAACTTTATTCAGCCATTTCTTTTCTTATACAGCACTTACCTTCTACACGTTTGGCTTATTTACCTTAAACTAGCTCTCTTTTTGCTGCCTGTTGACTTTTCTTTGAATTTATTGCTAGCCACATATCTGTTTATTATCTAGATTCTCTAGTATAACCTTGTTGCCTCATTTAATTAATCCTCGCACCCGTTCTACACCGTATTATTTTGTTTTTAGCATTTATCTTACATTGCTTAATTTCGTGCTGATTGTCGTAACTTTGGTTATAATAACTCATTGAATTTTTATAATCGGTTTTAGCTGATGTTTTGAGTGGATGCTTTTTTCTTTGGGCTCACATAGGAGACGCGGCCTATGCCATTGTAAGAAATAGTCTATATTCGCGTTGCAAAAAACTAGGAGTTTTTATTCCATGCGTTTTTCTTCTGAATTATTACAGTCGCACACTTTATCTTTTATCATTACTTGTTTTCTTTTTCTATTAAGTTACCAGAGCATATAAGCTTTTTTTTGTTGTTTTTTATTGAACTTCGTGGTGAGGTGCTATCGCTTTTTATTGATATCTTATCAAATTCTCGGTTGTTTTAGCATATTGGGACAGTGCGTTTGTATTCAACTGCTTATAGTTAGGCATTCTTGTGTGTTTATGGCGTTACCGTTCCTAAAAATTACCTTGAAACAATTGGTTTTTTGGTGTGAAGGTATCTGTCGTGAAACTTTTATGTTATTGTTTCAATTTTTGTCTGATTTTCTTATCGTAATGGATGCATTCGTTAGAGTGTAGTAATTTTTTTAAACTTATATGTCTTAATTTACCTATATAACGGCTTCAAGGAGTCACTATATCTTGTATCTTTGTGATGGATGACAAAACGGCTTGGTGAGCTAGGGAATTCTACGCCATATCTTTAATGTATGTAGTCGTAGCGTGCCTTAGAGTGCTGGGAGGTTTCGGATCCATCTATTGTTATCTAGTTTTATCTTAATATTTTATCTTACCTATTATCTTTGATAATAACTTGAGCTTAATATCTTTATCTTACCTATTATCTTTGATAATAACTTGAGCTTAATATCTTTATCTTATATATTATTTTTGATAATAACGTGAGACTTTGTTTTGCCCTATCCTTTTTTGTTTTCCTAACGTTTGGTATTTACGATCAGACGTAGGAATTATTTTTTGAATATCGAGTAAAGAAGCTAACCTGATGGTAGCAATATAATTTGTTAGGTTAGTAATGTCAGAAATTAGTAAGATGGTACTGTTGGTAAATTTGTTAATTTAGAACCATGTCATGAACAAGTTCTGATGTGTATTGTTTATTAAGCCAGAGTACCAGTACATAAAAATTTGCTAAAGTGCATAGTTACTTGCTCTCTTGGACATTTTGAAATTTGGGCATTTTTTTGCCAAAGAAAAAACAGTTTAGATGCATTGCTTATGTGCGTATGCACTTAAAAAACAGTAATGTTAGCTTTAGTTATAGTATATATGTTAGGCGAATTGTCGCATTTGTTTTAGTTTTAGTAGTGTTTCGTGCTCTCCGACAAATTTGTGCTGTCGATTATAACTGCACCACATTAAAGACTCGTGTGTGCATTTATAGATGTAGTTCATAAACAATGGGGCTACACATTCCGTTTCCTGGTTATTCGTAAACGTGTTATTGGTTGAAAAAACCAGGTGGCGCCTAAAATAAACATTTTCTAGAAATTAAGTTATGGTTTAAGTAGGTTAGTTAGGATTTATATTTTAAGCTTTTACCGTGCTAACAGTCATTTTCTTTTTTTAATTTTTTTACTTATATGACATTGTCGCGATTGTTACATTTCAAATTTGGACATGTACACTTTTAAATTTGTGAGTGAATTCCCGCCATTATTTTTAAAATTGACTTGTGCATTTCCGTCATTTCGGACAGTTGCGTTTGCGCAAAAGGAATGCGCAGGCGCGGAGTGATGGCGCAAGTGCGCGGTGTGTGACACGAGATTATTAGCCAACGAAACGTTGAACGGTGACGTTTGCCTGTGTCGGGTTTTTTCTTGTCTTTTTTTTAGGATGTCGGTTTGCCTTTATCTCTTGCCCTATCGTACCTCTACCTGCATCCTATCGTACCGCTACAGACATAAGATGCAAGGCGATAAATTTGGGTTCAACGATGGCATAACGTAACCCACGCCCTAACAATCGAGATACCCGGAGATCAGCATGGCCCCTGCGCAAGGATGACTGCAAAATCGTGAAGCGTTCCACATTTTTAAGTGAGTACTTTTTATCTTTTTTAAGGTGCAACTTGTATCATTGTACACATATTTGGCATGTGATACAATTTGACATGTAGTTATGGCGTAATATCTTTGTTGTGCAATAATGTGAACGTGGTTAATATCAATGTTGCCAACTGCAGAAGTGGCTCTGAACACGGTCGCCGGGGTTGTAACAGTGTCCAGGATACACAAAAGTATCCATTACCAGATAGCAATTGTCATGTTATAGTAGGGATGTTGCTACGTTATGAAGCGTACGGGTCAGACAGAAATAGAGAGGACACTTAAAGTGAGGAACCGCACGAATGACGATTACAAACCAGAACACAAGAAACGTAGCAATGCCAGGCCAACTACCAATTCGGCGAGGGGGGAATTCCCAGCAACACAAAGAAACATCGTCATCGATTTTCTATTTACAATAAAAATTAATTAAACAAAAGAATTCGGTTTGAATCAACAAAAAAAATAAATAAATAGTTATATTACAAAGAACAAATTTTAAAAATTTACGTACGAAGTGTGTACTGCTATATATAGCTTCAAATAAATTAAATTGCATAATGTTAATTGTATTATGATGAAACTGCAGAATGTTTTTTTTAATACTGGTTTCTTAAAAAACCATGAGTGCGTGTAAATTATTAAACAACATTGACAGTTTAATCTGAGACATTTTTCAAATTTGCTTTATTTTTCTGAAAAAAATTTTTATGTAACCATAAAAATAGCGCTGTAATGCAAGTGTATTTTCTGTACACACAGCATAAATCAAAGATCGTATAAAAACATTTTATTACTATACTGCAAGCAAGCAAATTTTTTCCGTAAACGCAGCTGAATGAAAAATGATGTTGTATGCTAAATCTTTTACAGTTGTTTTGCTTACGTCAGATGATATTTTTGTATAAATAGTAAATAAAGCTCTACATATATTAAGCAGTTTAGTGATTTGTATAGAATCATGAATTCTGAAACAGTAGCCGAGATTAGTAGCGCTATTTTAAAATTAACTGTGAAATGCGTGAATCTAATCAGGTCAGTCGATGAAATAACAAAACACATAATAATTATAAAATCAAATATAACTATATTGAGCTTGCTATTAGAAATAAGGTATACGAAGACAATCGTCAGGAAAATCCTAGTAGGCTGGAATCTAATTTGGCACATCTTAAAAGTTACCTTGTACGATTGAGGTACTTGAAACGCTCTTTGGAATATCAAGGTAAAGGTATTGATGCAACGTTTTCTAGAGGTCATATTCGAAAAAACCTGATTTGGCATGATGTACAATCATGTTTTGGAAGTCGAATAATTACGGGACTTATTACCAATTTAAGTTATAGAGATCCTCTAGTGTTCTTAGACAAGGCGTTCGCTAGTTTTAAACGCAAGATTGTTGCTTGCTTAAAAAAGTCAATGTTGAAAGTTAATGTAATATTGTCAGCTAACTTTGTTAAGCCTACAACTGGTGAAATAGATTTGAAGACTTTTCCTACTGCAAATCATCACATCGATATGAACACCAATCTCAAGCGGTGGTATAAGGAGAACGTATTGGACAAGATTTCGAAGCGATTAGAGGAATTTAGCGAAAAGGATTCAGGTTGGGCAATCTAAGAAGTTTTACACTTGAAGGTAAATATAAACAATCATGATCCGCTTAAAGGAGGGTGTTCAACGTTTGTTCCAGTTCCGGACTTTATAAAAAAAAGCTGTGGTAAATGTAATAAATAACGGCCAACATTGCATTCTTTGGACCTTGGTTTCAGCTTTATATCTTGCTAAACAAAATAGTCAGAGAATATCTTGCTATTCACATTTTCATACAGTATTACGCTACAATTCAATTCAGTTTCCAATCGCATTAAAAGACAAAAAAAATTGCGAAGCTTAACAATCTCGCAATTAACCTATATTGTATAGAAAATACTAAAATACTGCCATTTTGTTTAAGTGAAATCTTTAAAAAAATAAAACCTATTAATCTGTTAGTTTTAAATAATGATTCCTTACAATATTCTCGTCCGACAAATGCTAATGAGAATCACTTTCATTTTACTTGGATTAAGAATATGTCAAAATTATTTGCAAAACAGTTGTCTTCACATCACCATAGAAAATTTTTTTGTTATAGATGTTTAAATAATTTTAGCACAGCAGCATTACTTAAGCATCATTCGAATTATTGCGAAAAACAGAATACTTGCTCAATAAGATTACCCGAAGAATCCGAAAAGTATCTAACATTTAAACATTTCCACTATCAAGAAAAAGTATCATTTGTAGTTTATGCAGATCTCGAATGTATATTAGAACCATACAATGAGCCGGAAATAATATTAAACACAGTTCGTTACCAAAGGCATATACCCTTTAGTGTAGCGTACTATTTGAAATGCTCGTATGATAATAAATATTCCAAATTTCAATTGTATCGCGGAAAAGATTGTATAGAATGGTTTGTTGCTCAATTGAAACTGATTTCAGAAACGACAAATAAAATTTTCTGTTACCCAAAACCTATGAATCCTTTAACAGAAGAACAAAAGTCAGCATTTAAATTTGGCCTTCACTATCACATTTGCAATAAACCTTTTAGTATAGATGATATTAGAATTCGCGATCACTGCCACTTTACAGGTGAATTTCGAGGAGCGGCTCATTAAGATTGCAACATCAATTATCATAATTCTTATATGATACTAGTAGTTTCTCATAACTTATCAGGCTACGATTCGCATTTCATTATTAAAAAAATCTCGTTAGAGTTTTCTAGTTCGTTAAGCATTCTACCAATAAATAAGGAAAAATACATATCTTTTACAAAATATGTAAAAGGTATGAAAGTTAGTTTTAGATTTATCGATTCATTCAGGTTTATGGCATCTAGCATCGAAAAATTAGCTTCCTACTTAGATGATAATAAAAAATCCATCACCAGGGAAAATTGTAACACTGATAATGAGTTTCGGTTACTTACGCGTAAAGGCATATTTCCCTATGATTACATTAACTCTTGGGATAGGCTAAATGACACCGATTTACCCTGTAAAACAGCATTCTTTAATCGTTTGCGCAATGAAGAAGTCTCAGATAAAGACTACAATCATGCTAAACACGTTTGGCAAACATTTAATATAAAAACATTAGGGGACTATCCAGATCTATATTTAAAAACAGATGTACTGCTCTTGACTGATATAATTTGAAAACTTTAGAAAAACTTGCATGTTCACGTATAAGTTAGATCCACTTCACTACTTTACGGCTCCTGGTTTAGCTCTAGATGCAATGTTAAAAACGACTAACGTTAAACTCGAGTTGCTTACTGATATTGAAAGAATAATGTTTTTAGAACGGGGAATTCGTGGTGGTGTTTCTCAATGTTCGAATAGATATGCCAAACCAAATAACAAATATATGAATGCAGATTATGATCCGAATTTCGATTCTAAATATTTAATGTATTTTGATGTTAATAATTTATATGGAGCTGCAATGTCTGAATATCATCCATATGGAGAATTTGAATTTTTAGATGGCACCAGTCCAGATATAGTACGTTTAGACATACTTAATATTCCCGATGATTCTGATGTAGGATATATTTTTGAATGCGATTTGCACTACCCAGTATCTTTACATGAAATTCACAGTGACTTACCTTTGGCGCCTTAACATAAGATACCACCAGTACCTTCTAATAAATCAAACTTAAAGAAATTATTTACAACTTTATATCCAAAACTCAACTATATTCACTACAAAAAATTAAAAATGTATTTAAGCTACGGTTTAGAATTGAAAAAGATTCATAAGGTTCTTCGGTTTAAACAAGCTCCTTGGTTAAAAGAATACATTGATTTGAATACGAAATTAAGACAACAGTCAAAAAACAGTTTTGATATATGCTTTTATAAAAATATGATAAATTCGGTTTATGGAAAAATGATGGAAAACGTACGGAAATGGAAAGATGTGAAATTAGTGACCGAATGGGAAGGACGGCGGTTTGGAGCTCGTAGTTACGTAGCGAAACCTATTTTTCACAGTTGCACTGTGTTAGACAAAGATCTGGTCTTAATAGAAATGGATAAATTACAGGTTTATTTAAACAAACCCATTTATGTAGGTTTCTCTATTCTAGATATTTCAAAAACCTATTTATATGAATTTCACTATAGCTATATAAAATCGCAATTTGCTAACAAAGCAAAACTTCTGTACACAGATACGGATAGTTGATATACGAGTTTAGCGTTGAAGATATTCCGATTACGACCCTCATATCAAATATCATATCCCATTATCAAATAAAAAGGTTCCTGGTATTATAAAAGATGAAAACAATGGTGATATCATGCTAGAGTTTGTAGGGCTTAGATCTAAAATGTACACTTACAGAGTTCAGGATAGGATAATAAAAAAGTCAAAGGGATCTTCCTTAGCCAGTATTAAGCAAATTTCTTTTGATGATTATAAGAATGCTTTGTTTTATAAACAGACTGTACAGAAACAGCAATGTTTAATTAGATCAGTCAAACATGATATCTTTACTATTAAACAAAACAAAATTGTTCTTAATCCAAGTGATGATAAAAGAATTCTTAGTACCTCATCCACTGATACTAAACCTTGAGGGTATAACTATACTCTCAGAAATGACTTGTAAAGCTTCAACCACTGGCTCAAATAAAGAATGCAATTTATTTTATCCTGATTAACATATAATATTTTTTTAGTTATAAAAACTTCAGTGTTATGTTTATACCTGCACAAGTACACCAATTTTCTTTTTGGATGTGTCTAAAAATAGGATACCTTTCAATCTGTCCGAGTTGAACTATATTCGTATAAATGTATTGTAGAGAAAAAAATAGTAGTAAAAACCGTTCTGTTTAAAAAAAATCCACTTTGTTAATAACATGCCAGTTAGTTTATTTGAGAAATGTATAACAAAACTTTTATTTAAATTTGACAATGTTTATGACTGTTTACTAAATCACTTAGTAATTCCAACATGTAAAAAAATATTTAAGCAAAAATTATTATTATTACCCATTAACAATCAAACATTTGATATTGTAAAAAAAACATGTAAAATAATAATAATAAATAGACTGTGATTGCTAAATGATTTATTGTTTTTTTCTTTTTTCATAATTTGTAAAGGAACAGTAATAATAATAAAGTAACTATAATATTCTTATGCTGTTTGAGAGTAGATTGTATTTGACTATCTTATCATGAAGTATAGGGCAATGACAAGAT